>JAKZJZ010001477.1:0-27595 GCA_022702705.1 Papilionanthe hookeriana x Papilionanthe teres | reverse complement strand
TTAATAATACAAATTAAAATAATTTTGGCACCATTTTCAAGGGGTGTTTGAAGCAACTTTTGGTGGTAACTTCCTTAACATACTTTGGGCAGCAAATTTGAATGAAGAGATGCATTCTTTGGTAGATACATTGACTTTAGACATATTTTGAAGAGACACCAAAGCACCTTTTGAAGAATTATAAGAATAAATTCTTGTAATCAGAAGAGAATCCTTCTTAGTCTTTTTAGAGTCTTCTTTTTACTATTTAGAGTCAGTTAGTTAAGTCTTTCTAGTTTAAGAGAATTTAAAGGAGGAAGGGGTTATTGTGAATCATTCTTCTCACCAATTTTCTTTCATCCATTTATCTAGTTTGTATTGAAGTCTGAAGTTAGAGTTGGAGTCACTAGAGTTGGGCGCCAACCTCTGTGGAGTCTTTTAGTGGAAAGCAAAAATTTCAGAGGAATTTCGAGAGTCTTATGGAGAGGATTTTCATATAAGTGTTTATCTTTATTTTTACATTTGGTTTTTAAGTAAAACTTGTTGTGTTTTCACTATGATTTCTACTTCATATCATGTTGTGTTTATGTTTTCTCCATGAGTTCTGAGTAGTTTTCTTTATCTTTTTCCTTATAAATGATGAAGTAATTAAATGATGGAAGGATGTTGTTTGAAGTATACATGTTTAATGTTGGAAGAAGTTGTGATGATTTATTGCCTTGCACTTAATTTACTTCTAGATTTGGCCAATCAAGATGTTAAAATTTGTTGTAAGATTTGTCGGCATATTTTTTAGGTTGTGTGTTTTATTTTGAAAAGAGAGTCGCCTACAAAAATTGTCGGCGAATTTTAATTTAATTTAAATAAATAATTTGAAAAGTAGTATTTGATTTTGAAAATAATTTTAAATTTGAAAATTTTAAGATATGAAATCAAACTGATCTCACATCCCGAATAGTTTATATAAACGAGCGCCGCACCACAAACCGTGTATCTATCCCGAAGAATAGACACACTTGCTTGATAATGGGGCTCGATTAAATAAACTAGAAAGGTTTGTGACATCCGTTTGGTCTGCGAACCAATTTTATAAGCCGACAAATTCCCCGCTTAATATGAAACTATTAAACAGGGTTTATATTACACGGGTTCTTAAAGTTCCCTATAAGGGCAAGCCTCTATAGTTAATTACATCTTAAGTGATGGGAATCACCTAAGAAAACTCTCGATAATAATCGATAATTCTGCTCTCAAGAATTTCAAAGTTTAAGTTTTCGAGGGGTTGAATTTTGGAATTTCGATAGGGAATGGATCAAATTTGGAACATTTTTATTTTGGGAATTCAAAGGAAGAAAAGTAGGAGAGATCACGGATTCGAAGCGGACTTCGGTAATCTCCCGATTATCCTATTGTTTGGCTTGGATTTAGGAAAGTCCTAATGTTTATTTAATGTTTTAATCTTGCCAATTTAGTTAATTAGGGCTTATATTTATATGATAGAATCATACAAATTGCCTAGAAGATATGAGGGTTTATGTCGTACAGGACGACTACCTCGGAATCCTAAGACCGGTTAGGGCTTAATTTGCAATGCAAATGCCTAACGAAGAGTTGAGGATTTATGTTGCACTAGGCGAACTACCTCGAAGTCCTATGGCTTTGTTATTTAATTCTAAGAAAGTTTTGTTGAAGTAGGTTCGAGTTTTCTTGACGACGATGGCCGTGCTGCCCACCATGCTCCGAGCTCCTTGTTGTTGCAGAGGTTTAGTTTTAGAAATCATAAATCAAGAGATGAGAGAAGTGTTCGGTTTAGAGAAGTCTTAATTTCCAAGTGTTTTTTGTGTTTTAATTAAAACAAATCTTAAAGTTGATTATAACGACACCGGTTAAGATCCCACGGTTCCATCCTTCCGGCACCATTATTTTTATCGGATTCACTTAGTCCAGATGAATTTGCTAAACTCAATCTGAATGAGTTCCACACTTTCATTTAGACCGTGGGAAATCCCGTTAGCAACACGTAGGTTACATCATCCGAGGTATTCCCGATCATCCAACAAGACGTTTTAATTTAGTTGTAATTGTAGTTTTGTGTTACTGTTTGTGATTAAATTTTGAGTTGTCTTATATTTTGAAATGTTGTGGAGGTGAATTTTATCTTGTAGTGTCTTTTATTTTAATTTTGGGTTTCGAGTTTTGGTTTACGTCCTAAAGGTGTCGGTTTTCATGCAAGCTGTTGTTTATCATGCAAGAAAAATAAAGTGCATTTGCAATAAAATAAGCTGCAATAAAATAAAAGCGTACTCGGAGGGTCTTCCCGTCATCCCAAGTTGCACTTAAAACACGGTTAGAATATTTAAGCAAGTTCCTAGGTAAAGCTAAGGGAAAGGTTTATGGTTTTCTACCAAATTCCTAATCCTATAGCTAGTCGTTTCCTATGACGTCTAGGTTCTTTGTGTTTTTGGTTTGAAGACGATTTTCTTCATCAAAGAACAATTAAGTTCAATTGTTCTTGTAAATATCCTATCATATTGAGGAAGTGCTTAAGAAGAATCTTAAACATCTTTTCGATATTTCTAGGATTGTTTCGAGTCCAAATGAATTTAATTGTGTAAATGAATCGATCGTCCGAGGTTTTCAAGTTTTGTTAACTTGCTCGGTGAACTAGGACATTTGAATGTCTTATAAGTGAAGTAACATTTCATTTTAATGTTCTATTTAGGAGTTATGATAACTAAAGCTCCTAAAGGCAAAATGATATTTAATGATTTGTGATTAATTTAAGTTCAAATTAATGATTTAAGTTTGGAATAGTGTTCGAGTTATTTTAGATTTATTTCTTCATGTCTTAAGTGAGGTTATTTAATTCAATTTAATTTAATTTAATTTATTTTAATTTAATTTAATTCAGTTTAATTTAGTTTGATTTGATTTAATTTAATTTAATTCGATTTATTTGATTTAATTTCTTAATTTAATTTAATTTAATTTTAATTTAATTTAATTTAATTTAATTTAATTTATTTAATTTAATTTAATTTATTTAATTAATTTAATTTAATTTAATTCAATTTAATTTTAATTTAATTTAATTTAATTTAATTGAAATTTTTGAAAGAGTTTAATGATTTAATTTTAATTTAATGATTAAGTCTTTTAATATTTTAAATTTGAGTTATCATTTTAATTAAGAGTTGAGTATTAATGAGATGATTAATTTAGGGATTTTTAAATTAAAGAATAAATCTCTTCCTAATAATATCCCTATTTTAATAATTCCAAATTTATTATTCTTCCAAATTCAATTAATTATTTAATTAAAGTTTAATCATTTTAAATTGCTTAATGGGTTTCTACCCTTTAATTATTAAATTTCAATCATCCAAATCAGATTAGGATCAAATATTTTACTTGTTAATTTTTTTATTAAACCTAAAGTCTTAATTAAGGATTAAAATTTTAATTACCATTTTGCCCTTTAAGCTTAATAATTTCATAACTCACTAAATTGAACTCAAATGAACTTGAAATTTTTATGTGACTTCACTCATATGTCAATAAAGACATGAGAGGAGAAAATGTGATTTTTCTGTATTTAATTTATTTATATAATTATTTTTTGTAGAAAAGAGAAATTTCCAAGGAAAATTCAATAACATGACCAAGGGAAAGTTTCTGTCCTTAAGAAAATTAGGGGACATTCCTAATGACCAGAGGACCACTTGGACCAAATTTTGTAATTTTTTGAATTATATTTTATTTATTAGAATTATTTTAAATTCTGGAGTATTAATTAATTTAAAAATAAAATAAATGTTGAAAAATAAATTTTATAATTTTTAAAATTCTCTCTGATATCAAGGATTCCAGAGAACCAAACTTTGCAATTTTCTGATTTTTCTTTGATTTATTATAATTATTTTGGTGAAAATGCTAGAAAATATATTTTTTTAATTTTAAAATTACCCTAGAGCTTTAAAAATTAATATCTCACTAAATAGACCTAGGAAAAATATGGGACTTGTTCCCAAGTGATTAAAATTCAAAATATAACATTTTAGTGAATTTTATTATTTTTGTGATTTTTATTATTTTTTAATTATTAAAAATATTAAAATAATATTAAAAATCAACTTTTTTAGAAAATTGAAATTTTAATTTTCTTAAACTCCCCTGATATCAGAGAGACTCCAAAACCAATTTGGTGAATCTTTGAAAGATATTTTGAAAGTTATGAATTTTTAAAGTTTAAAATGACTAAGTGGCTTAATCAACCCGATTAGTGGGGCTAACGCAAGTCCAATTGACCTCAAATTTTTATGATGGGTTCCTCTGACCCTAAAGGTCAGTGGAGAATTGATTTCAAGTCAATTTGATCTATGGTTAACTCTAATTAATTAGAGATCTATTTTGGGGATTTAAGCCGATTAGGGTTAATCTAAGTGAATTAACTCAGAATCCTATTTTTCCTAGGGTTCTTTGGTCATAAGGAACATCACCAAATTTTCCTAGAATTTATTTCACAACATGCTAATTTTTGGAATTAAAATACTTAAAATAGCAACATGCATTTGAAAAATCAATAACTTTTCATAGGGATGGCCTACGACTTTGGAAAATTCGGGGAATGTTCCCAAATTCAGAGGCTTAAAAGCTCCTATGGTCTCATGCCATGGTGAATTGTATGAATGCATGGAGAATTAAATGTATGCGAGAGAGTAAATAAATTATTAAAAATAAAATACTTGATGAAATTAAATGATTTCTTTTCCACATTATTCTCCTCCGTTCATCGAGCGAGAGGATATTTTTCTTTTATTTTTCTGATTTTTCTACACAAAGTTATGAATTTTCCAAGTTTAGGGAATTAAATAAATAGAAAATACCCCTAATTTTCTACTTATCCACGCGGCGCCAGCGCATCCTTAGCCTCTCCGAAGCGGTACGTGTCGCGCGCGTGATTGGGCGCCGCCATGCGAGTCGGCCGTCCGGGACCCGCGGTTCACGTAACGTTCTGCGGTCCGGCGCAATCGATCCGTCCAGCTCGATACACGCGCGATCCAACGGCTCTCGGTCATCGTCTACGGCCGGTGTGCACCGTGAGCCGTCGGCCCTCTAACCACTAATTTCTCGCTCGATTCTCGATGGATTTTCGTGTTCTTATGCTCTATGGATTCGTCTTGAAGAGACGAACACATCCATACGGTAAACATGCATTGAAATTTACTCGAATGAAATGGAGAATCTCTGTAAGCTCGGGAAGAAGAATGAGTTCATACCTTTGCTCGGAGAAGTGAAGCTTCGATGCGAGAGTTGTTGCACCTTCGGCTGGATCTAGCGAGCTCCGGATGAAGTCTCCTGGTGCAGTGAATTGTGCTAGGTTGGACTTCGACCACGGTCGATCACAAAGCTTGGAGTACGGAGCAGGCGGGTGGCACGGAGATGGGGCTTTTGCTTGGTGGACACCTTCCCTTGGTGCGAGTGAAGGTGTAGAGACAATCGATTTGGGGATTGGCTCAGCTGTGGAGGAGTGTCCTGGTTTTGGGCTTGGATTTCGACTACGAAATTGAGCTCGCGGAGAAGAAATGGCGGGGGATCTCCTTTGGGGATCAAGTGCTGCGTGTATGAGGAGGGGTGCGGAACAATTTTGGCGAGTTTTGGCAAGGTTTTGCAACTCTCCTCTCATGGCCGTGAGGGGGTGGTGTTTAAATAGGCATGGGCTGGAGGGCCTCCCGGGGGAGTTAGGGCTTGGGATCGAGTTTGCTGCGAGTGAGGAGAAGAACGACCATGGTGACCACTAGGCATGGGGCGGCTCGGCGAGGGAGAATTTCAATGTTGGCTCACTCCCGAGGTCTCGGGCATGGCGTTTTCCGGCGGCCGGGTGGCCGGCCGGCCGAGCATGGGTCACCCTCGAGGTCGGGTGGGTCGGGTGCTGGAGGCTTGTGCGGTCGATTAGCATTGGCCATGTGTAAAGGGTTTGAATCGAAAGTGGAATGGGAAAGGGCTAGTTTTGGGTCTAAATGGGTCAACCCTTGGTTTTGGGTTAGGTTCACCCTCCGAGGCCAATTTGGGCTGAAGGGAAAGTCACTTGGATCGGCTTGATTAGTGGGGTCGAGTCACGATCCAAGTACGATTAAGCTTAAGCGAGAGTTAGGGGAGACATGGGAGTGGTTAATTACTCTTAAGAGAATCATTAAAGGGTCCCCTCCTCTTGCCATTTTGGGTATGGTGAAGTGTCCGAGGCTTTCATGGCTCACATGTGGCTCATGCATGGCTTCATGGCTCACCTTTGGCTTGGGGAAAGCTTGGTCGATTTCATGAAAATGGATTTTAGGAATATTTTGGTATTTTTGGGCAATTTGGCATGGTGCTTGATTTAGATTTATTTGATGATGGAATTGAAACTTAGGGAATGATTTTCATCAAATGGATGACAAATGAAAATGTCATATGGGCTTTAGAATCAATTTTGGGCTCATTGAAATGGTTTTAGATGGGCTTTTAAATGGTTTAGGAAAGTGGGCTTTTGAATTTTAAAATGGATTTTTGGGATGAAATTTTGGTAAAGGCTTGGGCCAAATAATTGTTGAGTTTGGTTTAGGGATGCTTCATGAGTGGTTTGAAACAAATTTGAGGTGATTTGGGTTTGAATTGGGTTGGATATGGGCTTTTTGGTAAAGAGGCTAAAGTGGGCCAAAATGGGCTACCATGGGCCAAAGTTGGGCTAGAGTTGAAGTTGATGTGAAATTAATGTTGGGAAATGTTTTTGGGAGTGTTTCAAAGAGGTTTTGGCTTTGGTTGGGTTTTGATTTTGGGGTTTGGGCTCATTTGGGCTAGGTTTAGGTTTAGGTCGAAATTGGGCTTTTTGATTTTGGGTTGAATTTGAGTGGGGTTTGGGTCTAAATTTTGAGCAAATCATGTTAGTGTTTTGTTCATGGGGATGTTAAGGAAGGTTTGGAAAAGATTTGGGGTTAATTGGAGTTGAATTGGGTGAGTTTGGGTTAGGTTTGGGTCATAGGTCCAAATTGGGCTTTAAGGCCAAAAGTGAAATTGGACCCAAATTTCAATCAAATTAAGCTTGGCTTTGGTCTAGATTGGTGTTTGGGATGTTGAATTGAAGTTTAGAATTGAATTGGACCAGAATTTGGGTCAATTGGGTAGGTTTGGTTTGACATTGGGTTTACTTTGGGTTAAAATGGGTCGAATTGGGGGTTTTGACAAAAGTGGGGTAAATTGACAAAATTGGCCCATGGTGTAGTTGAACAAAATGAAATTGGGAATATTTGGGATTTTCTGGAATTTTCTGGGAATTTTCTGAATTTTTGGATTTTTGGGTCGAAAAGGGGTATTTTGGGTATTTGGAAGGTATTGGGGGGTATTTTTGGAATTTTTGATATTTTTGGATATGGATGATCAGTTTGAGTGATGTGGGAATGTTTGGGATTGATTTTGGAGAATTTTGGGTAATTTGGAAACTTTTTGAGAAATTTGGGCTATTCAGGGCTTTGGGTAGGTTGGCGGGTGTTGGGTCCCGGGGGGTCAAAAATTGAAAATTTGGAAAATTGAAGATTGGGTGGATGTAAGTGAAATGAAATCATTTTTGTTGAGCCATGAAGCCATATCAAGCCCACATGAGCCATGAAGGGACTCATTTGAGGCATTCACGTATGTTGTTCACTAGCTCTCTTAGCCGGGGCTTAGGGGTTAAGGACCATCCATGTGAATCACCTACATGAGTCGGGAAGTTAAGTTGGGTAAGGGTGTGTTTTAGGAGGTGTGTGAAAGTGTAGTGCATAGGTGTAGTGTATGTGTAAGTCGGCCCTTTACCGGACCGGGCCACGCGGGGCGGTCCTAAGGCCGAAGAGTCACATAGGAACTCATCCTTTAAACTTCCACATTTGATTTCGACCCTCACAGGTGATTAGGGGTCTATAGTCGAGTTTGTGGAGTTTGCGGGGAGTTAAGAAGTGGTTTGAATTTCTAAAAGGTGGGTCCCGATTCTAGTCCTCTAAGATAGTCGAAGGAAAAGCTGAGGCTAGATCTGAAGTACTAAAGAGAAGAAGAGAAGACCTCATCGAAAATGAGGTCGACAAATGGACCCCCGATAGGTGTGGTGAGTGACGGAGCACACCGCGCGTATTGGTGTTGGCCGAAACGATCAACAAAACCAACACGGATGTCCGAGTAACAAACTTAGGACAAAGTAGAAGAGCTTCCGCTGGGGAGTGTCGAGTATATCTGCGGGACGGGAGATTCTTGAACTCTCGCTGGGGAAAGGAAAAGGAGGTGAATCCCAAATCACATGATTTAGGAGAATTTCGATTTAGATTTTATTTTATTTCATGTTCGAGTCACGATGCGTGAGTTTAGATTTCAATTTGGAGTTTTAATTTAGATTGAAGTTTGTCAAGATTAATTTGAAGGGATTTGATTTGAAATGAAAATTGGAATTTTGAAGTTTTAGATGTAACATCTTGACCCCGAAAAGAAGATCGAATCGATTAGATCGGGTCATTACAATGAGAAAAGATCTCGGAGTAATGTGGTATTGGATGTAAAATCCTTAACCTCAAGAGTTTGATTTGATGTATTTCGGTGCGATAGGAAAAGAATCCTAAAGCGAGTGCGGTCTTGGATGTAAAATCCTCGACCCAAAAGTTTGAATTTGATGTATTTCGGTGCGGTAGGAAGAGAATCCTAAAGCGGTGCGGTCTTGGATGTAAAATCCTCGACCCAAAAGTTTGAATTTGATGTATTTCGGTGCGATAGGAAGAGAATCCTAAAGCGGTGCGGTCTTGGATGTAAAATCCTCGACCCGAAGGTTTGAATTTGATGTATTTCGGTGCGATAGGAAGAGAATCCTAAAGCGGTGCGGTCTTGGATGTAAAATCCTCGACCCAAAAGTTTGAATTTGATGTATTTCGGTGCGATAGGAAGAGAATCCTAAAGCGAGTGCGGTCTTGGATGTAAAATCCTCGACCCAAAGGTTTGAATTTGATGTATTTCGGTGCGATAGGAAGAGAATCCTAAAGCGGTGCGGTCTTGGATGTAAAATCCTCGACCCGAAGAGTTTGAATTTGATGTATTTCGGTGCGGTAGGAAGAGAATCCTAAAGCGGTGCGGTCTTGGATGTAAAATCCTCGACCCGAAAGTTTGAATTTGATGTATTTCGGTGCGGTAGGAAGAGAATCCTAAAAGCGAGTGCGGTCTTGGATGTAAAATCCTCGACCCGAAGGTTTGAATTTGATGTATTTCGGTGCGATAGGAAGAGAATCCTAAAGCGGTGCGGTCTTGGATGTAAAATCCTCGACCCAAAAGTTTGAATTTGATGTATTTCGGTGCGATAGGAAGAGAATCCTAAAGCGAGTGCGGTCTTGGATGTAAAATCCTCGACCCAAAAGTTTGAATTTGATGTATTTCGGTGCGATAGGAAGAGAATCCTAGAGCGGTGCGGTCTTGGATGTAAAATCCTCGACCCAAAGTTTGAATTTGATGTATTTCAGTGCGGTAGGAAGAGAATCCTAAAGCGGTGCAGTCTTGGATGTAAAATCCTCGACCCAGAAGTTTGAATTTGATTTGAGGTTTGATGTGAGATCTGGAAAGATCGAATTTGAGATTTGAAATTTGGCGAGATTTGAAATTTGGAAAGATTGAATTTGAGATTTGAAATTTGGCGAGATTTGAAATTTGGAAAGATTGAATTTGAAATTTGAAATTTGAAATGATGAGTTTGAACTCGGTTGAAATTTGATTTAAGATTTGATTTGAAATTTGGAAGATGAAATTTGAAGTTTGATCGAGATTGGATTCGAAATTTGATTGAGAATTTGATTTAACATTCTTGTTGATTTTGTTTATCCTTTAATGATTCAAATTTTATTTTGTTGTTTATTTAATGTTCATGTGAATTTGGTGTTTGTCATTTTTTAGATTTTTTTTTTAGAAAGTTTTCTTTTATCTTTTTTTTTGTTTTATTTCTTTTCGTTCTTTGTTCGAAGTTCATTTAACTTTAACGGCGTTTCCCAATCAATTTGCACAAAAGAGGTGAAGGCCAAAAATGTGACATGGTCACTTTTATTCCAATCATGCTGAAGATACATCGTACAACTTGATGCTGGAATATATTTCATACAATCCATGTAGACTCGAAACGGATTGTGTATGATCTTTGTCGATCCATCTAAAGAAGCATCTGTCAAAAGTCCATGTACGAATAGTGAGATACATGGTCGATAACATCACCTTCCAAGCCATCCTTGGCAAGGATGCCGTATGGATGTACATTGGAGGTGTGATATTTTCCATGTAACTCGCGGCTCGTAAGGCGGAGGCTCTCTAGCTCCGAGTGCAGTTTGGAAATGGTAAGGTATCTTTACGTCGTCCATCCTTCGAACGTAAGCTGAAATCCTCTTCATTGGTACTCCTGGTATGCGATGCTTGGCGATATACTGCTCCGTTACCCTTCGGTATCATGACGGAACCTACCGGTAGTGGTATCTTTGCTGGCCCTCGGAACTCACTGGGCTGCTATCCGGAGGTCGGATCCGAACATGATGTTACACTCGCTCGGAAAAGAGGCTGTGCGAAAGGTCGACAAAGTCATGGTGATCGATGTGTGGGGGTATACGGTCACTCTGTTTGTAGATATTGATGATGCGGTTATTGGGTATGCGGTCTGCGGCGGTACCCTCCATGTTATCAATCTCTTTACCATTCTCTTGATGACTAATGGCATCGGGTCCACTTGCCCATGACGGAGTATTCCGGCGGGTTTCCCTTCCTGTCCTCGGCGAAGTTGTAACGACATCCACATTGTATTGTGATTCTTCCTTTCCACGGCATCCATCTCGGGGCTGCGAGTATGTGTTTTCCCTTAGGCGGCACTGCTCGGCCCGGTCTTTTCAAATCCGGATGCAATCCACGATTCTTCTTGCTCATACTGCGAGAATACGTACGTATGTAATTCGAGGCCCTCCGGTATATTGATTCTTCGCCTCTAATCCTTTCAAAGTATTCGAAGGTTTTCTTTTCAACATTTTGCATTCTCTCCGGCTCGTATTCGGAATGATGCGAGATGGCGAGGCCTGGTGACGTATTGTGGGATATAAGGTTCGATCCCTTCACGTTCTCCTGCATACCTCGGCTCCTCGGGGATGATGCACTGTCGGGACATCCCCGGGGTTGCTGCACGACAAGGTCATGCATCACTTGGTGGTTCTATCCGGTGGCGTGGTAGCCTTCTTTCTTCGGTCTTTGTGAGATTTCTGCTGGTTCTTTCTGTCATCCTAGGAGGCTGGCCTCCTTTCTTGCAGTTCTTGGTGAACCGGTGTCCTTGAAGTGTATGCAGCGACATTAGCAGTTGCCTCGTCGTCTTGATCCGCGGCTAGTTTTGTCAACATCTTACGGATACGGCGATTCTTATTTCTTCGTTGCGTTCGTCGTGAGAGTAGCTCTCCGAACTTCTTGAATCTCTGTGGGCGCGGCGGCGACAAGCTCGCCCTCTGCTGTAGCGACTACGGACTTCATTTTCTTATCTTCTTCGAGGTTTGTCTTTCTTCTCTTGCTTCTTTGGATTGGTGACTTGGGCCACCCACTTTCATTCTTGTATGTCGAGGCGATTCTTCTCGGTTAACGGGACCCGGTCACTTTCCTCGTACTTGTAGGCCTGCTGGTGCGAAATGCGAGTCGATCTCGATTATCGCTCCATCTTTCACCCTCTTTTCATCGAGTGCGAGGCTTACGCCATTCTTAAAGTTCAAGACCGACCGCCCGCTCGACATTTCCCTGCGAAGAGACAAGGAAAAGGATCGGGGGCTGTACTAAGAACAAGAACATCAAGAAAATGTTTATTAAAGACATCTTGTTTTATTATTATTTTTATATTTTCAAACTTAACGGGAATGAAGTGGGATAAGATCGGGTAAGAGATTTTGATTTGGAAAAGAAAACAAGGAAAATTTTATTATCGGGATTTTATTTATTTTGGCACATTTTTGTTATTTTTGGGTTCGGACCCGGTCATAAGTAATCACTTTGCCCGTGCTTCTAGGGATGGAAAGTTCATTCCTTCGAAACATCGAGGTAGCGTAATACTTTTTCAAGTATCGTCCATTGATCGGAAGCATATGTCGTTCTCCACTGGCAATTCACTAGGCGGTAGGAGCCTCTGAGTAGGCTGCACTCGACTACGAATGGTCCTTCCCGAGTGGGTTCGAATTTTCCTCCTATCTTGCGGTGTGCGAGAATAGGTCTTTTGAGAACGAGAACTAAATCACCAACTTTGAAGGTTCTTGGGCGGACCGGTTTATCATGAGCTCTGAATCATCTTAGCTTGGTATAATTCTAAATTCATGTTGCTTGGCTAAGTCTTTTCCCTTCCGGGCTCTCTAATTCTTCGAGTCGTAATTTGGCGTTCTCTTACTGTTGTGATTTTATTTGCAACTGCGATTACGAGTGAAGGGAGCTGAACCTCTAAAGGTAACACTTGCCTCGGACCCATACACCGGAGCGTAAGGTGTAGCTTGCGTAGGAGTTACGAAGGTTGTCCGGTAGGCCCATAAGGCTTCTAACAACTTCTCGTGCCAATTTCTCTTATTGTCGTCTAAAGTCTTCTTTAAAATTTGAACGAGAGTTTTATTAAAAGCCTCGGTAGGCCGTTTGCTCTTGGGTAGTAAATTGTTGAATATCGCCGGTCGATTCGTGTCTCTGACAAAATTGTTGATTTGTGTGCTTCGAATGCGGCCGATTATACGAGATGATCTGCGCGGCACCCGAAACGGTAGACAACTTGGTTCTTGAAAAATTGTAGCACGTGATGTGCTTTCACTTCTCTTAGTGGAGCCTGCCTCTGCCACTTGGAAAAGTAATCTGTAGTTGCAAGAATGAAGCGATGTCCTTTTGACGACGGCGGTTCTATTGGACCCACTATATCCGTGCCCCAACATTCAAATGGCCACGATGCGATTGTCGGATGTAGCACATTTGGAGGTTGGTGTAGAACCACTCCGTGCACTTGGCATTGGTGACGGCTCTTGGCGATTTTCATGCGGTCGGTCATCATCGAGGGCCGGTAGTACCACTAGTCTTTTAATTTTCATTTTCATCTTTGGACCCGGCTGAGTGAGCGCCACGAGTCCCGAATGCACCTCCTTAACAATTTCACGAGCTTCGGACCCACTTAGGCACCTTAGCCACATTTGATCAAAAGACCTTCGTATAACGTATTGTTTACTAATGCGTAGGACGAGTTCTTTTCTTGATACGATGGGCTAGCGACCTATCGTCTGGTAGTTTCTCTGTTTGCAAGTAATCTATTAATGGTTGTCGCCGATCTTCCGTGTTTTTACATCCTTCTTTGCAATTGATTCTTCTTCCTTTATCGATTTGTGTATCGTGTCGATGTCGAGTTGTGATAGGACACGGCGTCCGTGAGCGACACTTCCATCTGATTCATCTTGCAAACGAGGCAAATTCTTTTGCGAGACGAGCTAGCGCATCCGCTAGAGCGTTTTCTTTTACGGGAATTTTGTAGATTGTCACATTTGGAATGCTGTTCAACAGTTTGTATGGCATCTTGGAAGTATTGCTCGAGTCTTGGTTTTAAAATTCCGTATTGTCAGGCGATCTGTTGAATGATTAAGCTGTGAATCTCCGTAGATGTTGATGTCTGTTATCCCCATTTGAATGGTTAATTCCGGTCCGTTATGAGGGCTTCGTATTACGCTTCGTTGTTTGTACATGGTTACGTCGAGTGGTAGGAGTATCTTAACATCCCCGCTCCGGTGTTATAAAGATTAGTCCGATTCTGCCTTACAGGGCACTTATCACTTGCGATTCTTCGTCTTTGTGCGGCTGAAGATGCTCCGTCGAAATATAATTCCCAACGTCGATCATCGAGGTCTTCTAGATTCATTATTTGTTCATGCGGCGGATCGTCATTGAGAGGAGATTCTGCCGGCAAAGGGTGTCTGTGCAAGGAAGTACGCTAAGGCTTGTCCCTTTACGGCACGAAGAGGCACGAAAGTTATATCGAATTGCAATAATATCATTGACCATACGGCAAGTCTACGGGAAGCGTTGGACGAGTCATCAAGTATTGCAATGGATTAAACTTCGAGATTAGGTTGACCTTATGAGAAAGCATGTAATGCACGAGCTTTTGAGCGGCGAAGATCGAGGGCAAACAATGCTTTTCAATTGCGGGATACCTTATTTCCGTCGGCGATAAACGACGACTTAAGTAATAAAGAGCATTTTCTTTACCCTCATCATTGACACAGGCTAATAGGGCTCCGAGGAGTCGTCTAAAGCCGCGGTATAAAGTATTAGCGGTCTACACGAGGCCGGGGCTGCTAAGACGGGAGGTGTCATTAAATATTGTTTAATGTCTTCGAAGGCCCTACGGCATTTCTCTTCCCAAATAAATTTGGCGTCCTTTTTAACTAGTGCCGAGAAAGGCTGACACCTACACGACGGAGTTTGAGATAAAGCGTCGAAGATATGCCGGCTTCCCTTGAAAAGATCGTAGTTGTTTTAAGGTTTTGGGAGGCGGCATTTCTAAGATAGCTTTAATCTTTTCCGGATCGATTTCGATTCCACGATGTCGGACAACGAATCCTAAGAATTTCCGGAGGTGACGCCGAAGGCGCATTTAAGGGATTCATCTTAAGGTTAAATTGTCTTAATCGTTCGAAAACAATTCTCGAATCATACAAGTGGTTGTCCTTTACTTTGCTTTTGATGACCACATCGTCCACGTAGCATTCGACTTGATTGTGGATGAGATCATCAAAAATTCTTGTCATTGCTCTTTGGTAGGTTGCTCCTGCGTTCTTCGATCCGAATGGCATCCTTTGTGTAGCAAAATACTCCGATCGGCGTTACGAATGCTTGTAAGCTTTTCATCTTACGGAGCCATTTTTATTTGGTTGTATCACGAAGATCCATCCATGAACGAGAATATTTCATGTGTTGAAGCGATGTCGATCATTAATTACGGGATCGGTAGAGGAAATTCATCTTTTGGACATGCCTTGTTTAAATCTACGAAATCCACACAAATTCGATGCGACCATTCTTCTTCACTGTTGGTACCACGTTGGCTAACCAAGTCGGGTATTGTTCTTCACGGACAAATTTAGCGTCTATTAGCTTTTTAACTTCGGCTATGACTTGTTGTTCGATTTCTAGACGCATTCTTACGGGACCTTGTCACGTGGAACGAAGTAGGGTCCACTCCTAGTTTATGGACTGCGACCTGCGGAGCTAAACACAGCATCTCATCGTAGCTCCAAGCAAAACGGTCTTTGAATTCCATTAATAACTTGATTATTTCTTTGGAGTCTTCTTTATTGAGTAAAGAGCTAACAAAGGTAGGTACTAGAGCTCTTCGCTAGTACCTAAGTTAACTTCTATTAACTCATCTATCGTAGATTTGATTTCTTCTTCGAATTACGGTGGAGCGTCTCCAATTTGTAAATCTTCGAGTTCGTCCGTAGTTTCCATGCGAGTTTTCATTAGATTCGCGGGTGATAACCAAGCAAAATTCGGTATCATCAGCTGATCCTACTGTGCCGAATCCGAGACCATGCTTTGAGTTGGGTGGACGACCGGAGTTATTCCATAAATTTTCAAAACGTTGTGATTGACCTTTTGTCCCTTGTCGAGGTAAGAAACCACGGCTGAATTAAATTTTGAACACGGGGAGAGTACCACTCAAAAGGCAATTCCATTAATTCGATGAAGTAGCATCTTCAAATTGTACATTATTTTCGGTTTTGGAGGAAGAAGCACCACGGTAGAATTTGATTGGTTTTGCACCACCGCTACGTATCTCTTTGACCTCCATACCCTCGATCTTATTAGAATGGATCGGGGTCAGGGTCATAGTATGTACATAGTGGTTAATCTTCTCGTACATCGATTTATATTCTTCGTTTCTTTCATCTTCGATAGGGATTTTGAATTGCGGCTTCTTTCGACTTATTGTCGCTGCTTCTTGTTTGATTTCTCTTTCTTCTTCGGAACTATATTCCCGATCGACATTGATGGTTGGTTTCCTCCGTCCGATTGTCCTAATGTCTCTACCACGACCTCGTCCCGGCCTCGACCTCGGA
Source organism: Papilionanthe hookeriana x Papilionanthe teres (assembly GCA_022702705.1). Classification (NCBI taxonomy): domain Eukaryota; kingdom Viridiplantae; phylum Streptophyta; class Magnoliopsida; order Asparagales; family Orchidaceae; genus Papilionanthe; species Papilionanthe hookeriana x Papilionanthe teres. The sequence continues at coordinate 11,501 of JAKZJZ010001477.1, read as the reverse complement.
TGCGAGTTGTGGAGAAACCTTCACCATCTCGCCGTAAGGGAGTGGTGAGTGGCTGTTGGACTAGAACTTCGGGTTCTTCGTTGTCCCGAACTTTCTTTGCTTCATTTGTTATAGTATCTCGGAGAAGATCGTTTTCTTCGGCGGTGCATAATAAAAGCTGCATCCTCGTGGATTCCAATTTCATGTACGGAGAATGGTTGTAAGTCACCTTTGATGCCTTTGTTCCCCTCCATCGTAGTACTTGATGCAGCGATGTAGAGATGATGGTACCATCCTGTTTTCATGTATCCATGGTCGGCCAGGTAGAGCGTTGAACGACGTTTCGAATCAATTATGTGAAATTTCGCGGTTGTCTTTGCTAAGTCACCGGTCTTCATCGGTAGCGTTATTGAGCCGAGGGCTCTTTCTCCTTTACGATTGAATCCTCTTAATAACATTTTGTCCGCCTCGAGCTCGCGGGCATCAATTTCCCAGTATGCTTAGCGTTCGAAGATTCATTATATTGATTGATGCTCCTGGATCCACCAATACTGCGGAGAGTGTAAATCTTCCGATTGTAAGCCGAAATGTACAACGGTCGGTTGTGATCTAGTTGTTCCGAAGTAGTAGGTCGTCGTACGTGAAGGTAACACCTCGTTGTTCCTTTAACGAGCAAACCTCATCTAAGGACTCTCCGGCCATTTGAGCTAAGCAAATTTACGGATCAAGTAAGGCCTTGATCGAGCTTCTCTCATCTCCTTTGATAAGATGAGAGCGTCGTAGATGCTCGGTTTGGTTGGTAGTTTCCTAAGATGGGCTAGCACGTTGTAGTCCACTTTGTTTTCATGTGTCTCGCTTCTTCTCGAATGGGTATTTCTTCTGCAGGGGTTGGTTCTTCACGAACAACCACACAGCTTCCCTTTGTCTTTTGGACCCATTCTCGGAGGTAGAACTTTTCCACTCCTTAAGTTGACTTCGTAATTTCCTGCGAATCTATTGTTGAGCTTGCCGGTGTCTTTTCTTGAATCGGAATGACGGGCTCTTCCGGATTAGCTTCGGAGTACGAAGGCTCTAACTTCTATCGTGATTTGGAGCTCCTCGAAACTCGCGAGATAGATTCGTTGCTTGTTGAACTCTCGTAGCCTCCTTGATGGATGTCTTCTTCGTTATTTTGCTTGTCGAGATCGTGTATGATTTGAGAATTGTCGTTGGTATCGAAATCGATATCCGGATTATCGTTAGTTACGTAATCGTTAGAAACGATCAAAACGTAGTGCAACGCCATCACCCTTATCATTATATGATCCCACCGAAGTGAGCGAGATAATCATACGAGTCGAGGGTTCGAGGGATTTCTCCCCGAATCGGAAGCTTAACTATCCTAGGATAAGCGACCCCTAGTCAGCCTTAGGTGCCTCGGTCTTCTCTTCTTCGTCGATTTTCTTCTTTTCTTCGATCGTCTCTGTTGAGGTGGTTCTTCTATCGCAAGTGATAGTACCGGCTTAACGGGTTTCGAACTACGAATTGAAGCTCGTACCGAAGCGGTTCGGATGCTTGTCTAAAATCTTTTCGAAAACCTCGTCCAAGCGGTAGTCCATCCATCGTCGGTTGTATAGGGATGCTATCGGAATGATGGGATCGATCGAGATAACATTGACGGAACCTCCTTTACGGGGTTCCTTCATGTACTCCTTCGGGATCGTTATATTCCCTTTCGCGAGTTGTCATTGAGCCAACTTTTGAAGGTAATGCAATCTTCTATTTTGTGTCGAAGCATTTGGTGGTAAGGGCAAAAGTTGGGATCACCCTTCTTGTTGACCTCTTCGGTCTTTTAGGCTACGGCGGTGGAAATCCGGAGTCTTCATCGAATTTGCGGAACATTTTCGGCACTGCTTCATTCTTGAACGGATATTCTCTGCTCAAAAGCTCTCTTAATGTACGTTGCGGACGAGGTGGTTGTTCATATTGCGGAGATGACTGATAGCTGGGCCGGGGTTGCTGGTGATTCTGTTGTGGTTGTTGCGGCCGTTCTGGTGGTATTTGCATCGGTTGCTTGCCTTTGTCAACTGCTTGCAACGATCCGGATTTCTTTTCAAAAGTCTTTACGGGCTTTTGTTTGTCCGATCTTGTCGGTGAAACTTAATTGCTTCGCCTCTTCTTGCAAGCTTCCGGCCTTGCTTAACAACTTCTCGAAAGTCTTAATAGTAAATCCCTTGAGGAGAAGTGCTATCGGGCCATGGATGCTTTTTAGCAAAATGCCGACTGCATCTTGTTCTTGCGGTTGTGGTTCACACTTCATACTTAAGTTCCTCCATCGGAGTATGTAATCCACCAAAGTTTCATTCGGCTACGCTTCTCTACCACTAAATCACCTATAGTGATGTGGTGCGGAGCTCCGGCGAATCGCTTGATGAAGAGGTTCTCTAGCTGCGAGAATGTCTTTACCGAACCGTTTGGTAATTACGCATACCGGTCGAAGGCGATTCCGACGGACTGGCGACGAGCTGTCGGAAGAGTAATGCATCGCTCCGCCGGCATTGCAACAAGCGGCACGAAAGTGTGCTACATCTTGTCGAGGGTTCCCGGTTCCATCGAAGGTCTTAAACGAGAGGTGGTACGAAGCCTTTCGGGTATTGGACGGCGTCGAATTCTTCGGGGTAAGGTCTACCCGTCCGAATGGATGTCCCGCTCTTTGATTGTGCTAAGGCTTCTCGCACTGTCTTGTTCCACCAAGTTCTTGATATCCTTTTCGGGAATCATACTTTGTGTTGTATCCTTTTCGGTGATCATCCCCATTAACGGACGTAATCTCCTTTCCTCCGTCTACGATGTGAATAACCTCCGGGGTGTTTCTGCTATGTGGTTGTACTTGACTGCGGAGAGTGGCCGGAGCTACGGCCATCTCTTCCATCCTTTTTGCCATTTGAGCGATCGTATCATCTTTTTCTTGAAAGTTGCCTTCTCATCGATTACGGCTCCTCTCTTTACTGCGAGCTGCGGGAGCACCTTGCGAAGGCGATGAAGCTCGTGTCTCGACCATGTTGATTTCGCGTATTCGTCGTCCATAAATTCCGATGAATCAATCTCGTCTCCGAACTTTTCTTCTCTTTCTTTTGCCGAGCGTCGGATATCGGTTCTCGACTTTTCCATGGCATCTTCTAGCGGGGCTTCTCGTGTGTCTTCGTGGTTGTCGTGCGATAGGCTGTCGGGTCCCTTTCTCACGAGTCCCCTTCATCGCGGTAGCACTTTCTTCGATTCGAGTCTCTGGCGAGACTTTCTTTCTCGAGTTGCTTGTTTCGATCTCAGTGCGCCAGGTGGTGGGACGCCATACCATCCTTCGGCGGCGGAAGGTGCTAGGACCGGATGGTGCGTCGGCCGAATGCTTGGAAGGTGGTATCCTCCCTGATCCGTAATCTGAGACGACAACGGGCGGACTAGCCTTCATTCTTTTACTTGGCTTTTACGTCATGATGGCGGGTTCTACTCGGGGCCCGAGACGGGATTTGGCGGCACCCGCCCTATCCTCCGTAGAATTTCGATACGGGGCGGTTTTCCTTCTTCGCTAACTTTTCTACCAAAGTTTGCGGTCGAGACAACGGCGTAGTTCTAGTTCTTTTCTTACGGCTATCGTTGTAATATGCGAGTACGTGGTAATTTGGCGGCAATCTTGCGAATGTTTTCTTCATCTTCTGCGGCGGAGAGGGGATGAAATGCTGCTTCCTCCCAACGGTGGTATGTATTCGGGCGGCGGTGTATATTACGGCGATTCTGGAATTTCCTGCAGGAAAGCAATTTCGGCGGCCACGGCTTCTTTAGCGATCCTTCATTTCGTTTCTTCTGCGGGTCTTTGTTAGTGACGGAATTCTTGAGCTTGGACCCGATCTCGAAAACGAAGGTCTTACGGGAAGATGCTGTACCCTCCACGGTAACGGGTCCATCATAATCTTGGATTTCTTTCCCCTTTGATTTGGCAAAAGTCGGGGCGGGTGCGGAAACAACTAGACCGGTGGGGGTAGAAAGAACAGGTCCTCCTGTGGACGTCGGTACTCCTCTTAGTCGGGATCCTTTGCGAGAGGAGGGAATTCTTGGGTTGACCTGAGGTTGAATTCGACGGCGGCTCTTCGGCTTCGAGGTACCTTGTTCATCGGTGCGAAGAGGGAGACGTTGGTGACCTTGACGTTCGTGTTTTCAAATCCTTGTCCAAATCGGATGATTCCATTGTCGGGCGACTCATCCTTATAGACGGCGAGGTCCGGTCCATTGGTGAAAGAGAAAATCGGTTTCGGGGCTTCCATTTACGGGGTAGATTCAGGTTGTCGGTCCCGAGTTATGCTTCTTTTCTTTAGGACGAAAAGAAAGGAATTGAAAAGAGTCCGAACTCATTCATGTTCATGTATTTATAAGAAGGAATCACTTATTAAAAGAATCACTTATTAGAGGGTTTGTTTATTTAGAACGGAGTGTTCGAAAGGTGTAGAGAAGGTAAGGAATGCGAATCGGAGTTGGAAAGGAAAAGAGAGTCTTAAGCAAGACTTCTCGACTCGAAGGATCACTCCTAAACTAACACTTGATTGGGGGTCCACCCCACCTCGGAAATGAGGTAAAAGGATCTCGGAACCTCTCTGTTTATGGGTGTCTACAACGGTGGCTCCTAAATCCGAGAGAATGTTGGTTATACTTGTTCGAGGTAGAAATGAACACGGTATTCCAACGGAAAGAAGGAGTAGTTTGATCCATTAGGGATATGGATACACTACCGATTTTTGAAAGCAGAATTATTTGATTAAAATGGAGAGAGGAACTTTTCCCCAGCGGAGTCGCCAGAAGTTGTCGGCATATTTTTAGGTTGTGTGTTTTATTTTGAAAAGAGAGTCGCCTACAAAAATTGTCGGCGAATTTTAATTTAATTTAAATAAATAATTTGAAAAGTAGTATTTGATTTTGAAAATAATTTTAAATTTGAAAATTTTAAGATATGAAATCAAGCTGATCTCACATCCCGAATAGTTTATATAAACGAGCGCCGCACCACAAACCGTGTATCTATCCCGAAGAATAGACACACTTGCTTGATAATGGGGCTCGATTAAATAAACTAGAAAGGTTTGTGACATCCGTTTAGTACTGCGAACCAATTTTATAAGCCGACAAATTCCACTGCTTAATATGAAACTATTAAACGGGGTTTATATCTACAGGTTCTTAAAGTTCCCTATAAGGGCAAGCCCACTATAGTTAATTACATCTTAAGTGATGGGAATCACCTAAGAAAACTCTCGATAATAATCGATAATTATGCTCTCGAGAATTTGAAGTTTAAGTTTTCGAGGGGTTGAATTTTGGAATTTCGATAGGGAATGGATCGAATTTGGAACATTTTTATTTTGGGAATTCGAAAGGAAGAAAAGTAGGAGAGATCACGGATTCGAAGCGGACTTCGGTAATCTCCCGATTATCCTATTGTTTGGCTTGGATTTAGGAAAGTCCTAATGTTTATTTAATGTTTTAATCTTGCCGATTTAGTTAATTAGGGCTTATATTTATATGATAGAATCATACAAATTGCACAGAAGATATGAGGGTTTATGTCGTATCAGGACGACTACCTCGGAATCCTAAGGCCGGTTAGGGCTTAATTTGCAATGCAAATGCCTAACGAAGAGTTGAGGATTTATGTTGCACTAGGCGAACTACCTCGAAGTCCTATGGCTTTGTTATTTAATTCTAAGAAAGTTTTGCTTGAAGTAGGTTCGAGTTTCTGTGACGACGATGGCCGTCTTGCCCACCATGCTCCGAGCTCCTTGTTGTTGCGAGAGGTTTAGTTTTAGAAATCATAAATCGAGAGATGAGAGAAGTGTTACGGTTTAGAGAAGTCTTAATTTCCAAGTGTTTTTTGTGTTTTAATTAAAACAAATCTTAAAGTTGATTATAACGACACGGTTAAGATCCCGCGGTTCCATCCTTCAGGCACCATTATTTTTATCGGATTCACTTAGTCCGGATGAATTTGCTAAACTCGGCTGAATGAGTTCCACACTTTCATTTAGACCGTGGGAAATCCCGTTAGCGACACGTAGGTTACATCATCAGAGGTATTCCCGATCATCCGACAAGACGTTTTAATTTAGTTGTAATTGTAGTTTTGTGTTACTGTTTGTGATTAAATTTTGAGTTGTCTTATATTTTGAAATGTTGTGGAGGTGAATTTTATCTTGTAGTGTCTTTTATTTTAATTTTGGGTTTCGGTTTTGGTTTACGTCCTAAAGGTGTCGGTTTTCATGCAAGTTGTTGTTTATCATGCAAGAAAAATAAAGTGCATTTGCAATAAAATAAGCTGCGATAAAATAAAAGCGTACAGGAGGGTCTTCCGTCATCCCAAGTTGCACTTAAAACACGGTTAGAATATTTAAGCAAGTTCCTAGGTAAAGCTAAGGGAAAGGTTTATGGTTTTCTACCAAATTCCTAATCCATATGTTAGTCGTTTCTCTATGACGTCTAGGTTCTTTGTGTTTTTGGTTTGAAGACGATTTTCTTCATCGAAGAACAATTAAGTTCGATTGTTCTTGTAAATATCCTATCATATTGAGGAAGTGCTTAAGAAGAATCTTAAACATCTTTTCGATATTTCTAGGATTGTTTGAGTCGAATGAATTTAATTGTGTAAATGAATCGATCGTCCAGAGGTTTTCAAGTTTTGTTAACTTGCTCGGTGAACTAGGACATTTGAATGTCCTATAAGTGAAGTAACATTTCATTTTAATGTTACATTTAGGAGTTATGATAACTAAAGCTCCTAAAGGCAAAATGATATTTAATGATTTGTGATTAAATTTAAGTTCAATTAATGATTTAAGTTTGGAATAGTGTTCGAGTTATTTTAGATTTATTTCTTCATGTCTTAAGTGAGGTTATTTAATTCAATTTAATTTAATTTAATTTATTTTAATTTAATTTAATTCGGTTTAATTTAGTTTGATTTGATTTAATTTAATTCGATTGATTTATTTGATTTAATTTCTTAATTTAATTTAATTTAATTTTAATTTAATTTAATTTAATTTAATTTAATTTATTTAATTTAATTTAATTTATTTAATTAATTTAATTTAATTTAATTCAATTTAATTTTAATTTAATTTAATTTAATTTAATTGAAATTTTTGAAAGAGTTTAATGATTTAATTTTAATTTAATGATTAAGTCTTTTAATATTTTAAATTTGAGTTATCATTTTAATTAAGAGTTGAGTATTAATGAGATGATTAATTTAGGGATTTTTAAATTAAAGAATAAATCTCTTCCTAATAATATCCTTATTTTAATAATTCAAATTTATTATTCTTCCAAATTCGATTAATTATTTAATTAAAGTTTAATCATTTTAAATTGCTTAATGGGTTTCTACCCTTTAATTATTAAATTTCAATCATCCAAATCAGATTAGGATCAAATATTTTACTTGTTAATTTTTTTTATTAAACCTAAAGTCTTAATTAAGGATTAAAATTTTAATTACCATTTTGCCCTTTAAGCCTAATAATTTCATAACTCACTAAATTGAACTCAAATGAACTTGAAATTTTTATGTGACTTCACTCATATGTCAATAAAGACATGAGAGGAGAAAATGTGATTTTTCTGTATTTAATTTATTTATATAATTATTTTTTGTAGAAAAGAGAAATTTCCAAGGAAAATTCAATAACATGACCAAGGGAAAGTTTCTGTCCTTAAGAAAATTAGGGGACATTCCTAATGACCAGAGGACCACTTGGACCAAATTTTGTAATTTTTTGAATTATATTTTATTTATTAGAATTATTTTAAATTCTGGAGTATTAATTAATTTAAAAATAAAATAAATGTTGAAAAATAAATTTTATAATTTTTAAAATTCTCTCTGATATCAAGGATTCCAGAGAACCAAACTTTGCAATTTTCTGATTTTTCTTTGATTTATTATAATTATTTTGGTGAAAATGCTAGAAAATATATTTTTTAATTTTAAAATTACCCTAGAGCTTTAAAAATTAATATCTCACTAAATAGACCTAGGAAAAATATGGGACTTGTTCCCAAGTGATTAAAATTCAAAATATAACATTTTAGTGAATTTTATTATTTTTGTGATTTTTATTATTTTTTAATTATTAAAAATATTAAAATAATATTAAAAATCAACTTTTTAGAAAATTGAAATTTTAATTTTCTTAAACTCCCCTGATATCAGAGAGACTCCAAAACCAATTTGGTGAATCTTTGAAAGATATTTTGAAAGTTATGAATTTTTAAAGTTTAAAATGACTAAGTGGCTTAATCGACCGATTAGTGGGGCTAACCAAGTCGATTGACCTCAAATTTTTATGATGGGTTCCTCTGACCCTAAAGGTCAGTGGAGAATTGATTTCAAGTCAATTTGATCTATGGTTAACTCTAATTAATTAGAGATCTATTTTGGGGATTTAAGCGATTAGGGTTAATCTAAGTGAATTAACTCGAATCCTATTTTTCTAGGGTTCTTTGGTCATAAGGAACATCACCAAATTTTCCTAGAATTTATTTCACAACATGCTAATTTTTGGAATTAAAATACTTAAAATAGCAACATGCATTTGAAAAATCAATAACTTTTCATAGGGATGGCCTCGACTTTGGAAAATTCGGGGAATGTTCCCGAATTCGGAGGCTTAAGCCCTATGGTCTCATGCCATAGTGAATTGTATGAATGCATGGAGAATTAAATGTATGCAGAGAGTAAATAAATTATTAAAAATAAAATACTTGATGAAATTAAATGATTTCTTTTCCACATTATTCTCCTACGATTCATCTGAGCGAGAGGATATTTTTCTTTTATTTTTCTGATTTTTCTACACAAAGTTATGAATTTTCCAAGTTTAGGGAATTAAATAAATAGAAAATACCCCTAATTTTCTACTTATCCACGCGGCGCCGGCGCATCCTTAGCCTCTCCGAGCGGTACGTGTCGCGGCGCGATTGGGCGCCGCCATCCGAGTCGGCCGTCCCGGGACCCGCGAGTTCACGTAACGTTCTGCGGTCGGCGCGATCTGATCCGTCCGCTCGATGCACGCGCGATCCAACGGCTCCTGGTCATCGTCTACGGCGGGTGTGCACCGTGACCGTCGGCCCTCAACCTTAATTTCTCGCTCGATTCTCGATGGATTTTCGTGTTCTTATGCTCTATGGATTCGTCTTGAAGAGACGAACACATCCATACGGTAAACATGCATTGAAATTTACTCGAATGAAATGGAGAATCTCCGTAAGCTCGGGAAGAAGAATGAGTTCATACCTTTGCTCGGAGAAGTGAAGCTTCGATGCGAGAGTTGTTGCACCTTCGGCTGGATCTGCGCAAGCTCAGGATGAAGTCTCACGGTGCGGTGAATTGTCTAGGTTGGACTTCGACCACGGGCGATCACAAAGCTTGGAGTACGGAGCAAGCTGGGTGGCACGGAGATGGGGCTTTTGCTGGTGGACACCTTCCCTTGGTGCGAGTGAAGGTGTAGAGACAATCGATTTGGGGATTGGCTCGTTTGTGGAGGAGTGTCCTGGTTTTGGGCTTGGATTTCGACTGCGAAATTGAGCTCGCGAGAGAAGAAATGGCGGGGGATCTCCGCGGGGATCAAGTGCTGCTGTGTATGAGGAGGGGTACGGAACAATTTTGGCGAGTTTTGGCAAGGTTTTTGCAACTCTCCTCTCATGGCCGTGAGGGGGTGGTGTTTAAATAGGCATGGTTGGAGGGCCTCCCGGGGGAGTTAGGGCTTGGGATCGAGTTTGCTGCGGGTGAGGAGAAGAACGGCCATGGTGACCAGCTAGGCATGGGGCGGCTCGGCGAGGGAGAATTTCAATGTTGGCTCACTCCCGAGGTCTCGGGCATGGCGTTTTCCGGCGGCGGGTGGCCGGCCGGCCGAGGCATGGGTCACCCTCGGGTCGGGTGGGTCGGGGTGGAGGCTTGTGCGGTCAGATTAGCATTGGCCATGTGTAAAGGGTTTGAATCGAAGTGGAATGGGAAAGGGCTAGTTTTGGGTCTAAATGGGTCGACCCTTGGTTTTGGGTTAGGTTCACCCTCCGAGGCCAATTTGGGCTGAAGGGAAAGTCACTTGGATCGGCTTGATTAGTGGGGTCGAGTCACAATCCAAGTACAATTAAGCTTAAGCGAGAGTTAGGGGAGACATGGGAGTGGTTAATTACTCTTAAGAGAATCATTAAAGGGTCCCCTCCTCTTGCCATTTTTGGTATGGTGAAGTGTCGAAGGCTTTCATGGCTCACATGTGGCTCATGCATGGCTTCATGGCTCACCTTTGGCTTGGGGAAAGCTTGGTCAATTTCATGAAAATGGATTTTAGGAATATTTTGGTATTTTTGGGCAATTTGGCATGGTGCTTGATTTAGATTTATTTGATGATGGAATTGAAACTTAGGGAATGATTTTCATCGAATGGATGACAAATGAAAATGTCATATGGGCTTTAGAATCAATTTTGGGCTCATTGAAATGGTTTTAGATGGGCTTTTAAATGGTTTAGGAAAGTGGGCTTTTGAATTTTAAAATGGATTTTTGGGATGAAATTTTGGTAAAGGCTTGGGCCAAATAATTGTTGAGTTTGGTTTAGGGATGCTTCATGAGTGGTTTGAAACAAATTTGAGGTGATTTGGGTTTGAATTGGGTTGGATATGGGCTTTTTGGTAAAGAGGCTAAAGTGGGCCAAAATGGGCTACCATGGGCCAAAGTTGGGCTAGAGTTGAAGTTGATGTGAAATTAATGTTGGGAAATGTTTTTGGGAGTGTTTCAAAGAGGTTTTGGCTTTGGTTGGGTTTTGATTTTGGGGTTTGGGCTCATTTGGGCTAGGTTTAGGTTTAGGTCGAAATTGGGCTTTTTGATTTTGGGTTGAATTTGAGTGGGGTTTGGGTCTAAATTTTGAGCAAATCATGTTAGTGTTTTGTTCATGGGGATGTTAAGGAAGGTTTGGAAAAGATTTGGGGTTAATTGGAGTTGAATTGGGTGAGTTTGGGTTAGGTTTGGGTCATAGGTCCAAATTGGGCTTTAAGGCCAAAAGTGAAATTGGACCCAAATTTCAATCAAATTAAGCTTGGCTTTGGTCTAGATTGGTGTTTGGGATGTTGAATTGAAGTTTAGAATTGAATTGGACCAGAATTTGGGTCAATTGGGTAGGTTTGGTTTGACATTGGGTTTACTTTGGGTTAAAATGGGTCGAATTGGGGGTTTTGACAAAAGTGGGGTAAATTGACAAAATTGGCCCATGGTGTAGTTGAACAAAATGAAATTGGGAATATTTGGGATTTTCTGGAATTTTCTGGGAATTTTCTGAATTTTTGGATTTTTGGGTCGAAAGGGGTATTTTGGGTATTTGGAAGGTATTGGGGGGTATTTTTGGAATTTTTGATATTTTTGGATATGGATGATCAGTTTGAGTGATGTGGGAATGTTTGGGATTGATTTTGGAGAATTTTGGGTAATTTGGAAACTTTTTGAGAAATTT
>JAKZJZ010001476.1:0-27596 GCA_022702705.1 Papilionanthe hookeriana x Papilionanthe teres | reverse complement strand
CGAACAAAACTTTGGTGGATTACATACTTCGATGGAGAAATCTAAGTATGAAGTGTGAACCACAATTATAAGAACAACATGCAATCGGCATCTTACTTAAAAGCATTCACGGCCCGATAGCACTTCTCCTCAAAGGATTCACTATTAAGACTTTCGAGAAGTTGTTAAGCAAGGCCGGGAGCTTGCAAGAGGAGGCGAAGCAATTAAATTTCGCCGACAAGACAGACAAGCAAAAGCCTGCGAAGACTTTTGAAAAGAAATCCGGGATTGTTGCAGCAGTCGACAAAGGCAAGCAACCGATACAAATATCGTCCGAACGGCCACAGCAACCTCAACAAAATTACCAACAACCTCGACCCAGCTATCAGTCATCTCCACAATATGAACAACCGCCTCGCCCGCAACGTACATTAAGGGAGCTTCTGAGCAGGGAATATCCATTCAAGAATGAAGCAGTGCCGAAAATGTTCCGTAGTCTGATGAAGACTCCAGATTTCCAGCTGCCAGAGCCTAAGAGACCGGAAGAAGTCAACAAGAAAGATGATCCCAACTTTTGCCCTTATCACCGGATGCTTGGACACAAAATAGAAGATTGCATTACCTTCAAAAGTTGGCTCAACGACAACCTTCGAAAAGGAAATATAACAATCCCGAAGGAGTACATGAAGGAACCCCAAAAAGGAGGTTCCGTCAATGTTGTCTCGACTGATCCCATCATTCCGATAGATCCCTATACAACTGACGATGGATGGACTACCGCTTGGGCGAGGTCTTCAAAAAAGATTTTAGACAGCATACAAACCGCTTCGGTGCGAGCTTCAATTCAAAGTTCGAAACCTGCTAAGCCGACACTGTCACTTGCGATAGAAGAACCACCTCAACAGGAGACAATTGAAGAGAAGAAGAAAATCGATGAAGAAGAGAAGACCGAGGCTCCTAAGGCTTGACTAGGGGCTGCTTATCCTAGGATAGTTGTTTCGGATTCGGGGAGAAATCCCTCGAACCTCTGACTTTGTATGATTATCTCGCTCACTTCGGTGGGATCTTATAATGATAAGGGTGATGGCGTTGGCTACATTTTGACTGTTTCTAATGATTACGTAACTAGCGACAATCCGGACATCGATTTCGATACAAATGATAATTCTCAAATCATACACAATCTCGACGATCACGATGACGAAGAAGACATCCATCAAGGAGGTTACGAGAGTTCAACAAGCAATGAATCTATTTGCGAGTTTCGAGGAGCTCCAGTCACAATAGAGTTAGAGCCTTCGTACTCGAAGCTAATCAAGAAGAACTCCGTCATCCCGATTCGAGAAGAAACACCAAGAAACTCAACACTAGATTCGAAGAAATTACAGAAGTTAACTTAAGAAGTGGAAGAGTTCTTCCCCCGAGAATGGGTCCAAAGGACAAAGGAAAGGCAGTGGTTGTTCAAGAAGAATAAACCCTGCACGTAAGAAATACCCATTCAAGAAGAAGCCGAGACACATGGAAATAAAGTGGATTACAACGTGCTAGCCCATCTTAGGAAACTACCAGCCAAACTAAGCATCTATGACGCTCTCATCTTATCAAAGGAGATGAGAGAAGCTCTGATCAAGGCCTTACTTGATCCGGAAATTTGCTTAGCTCAAATGGCCGGAGATTCCTTAGTTGAGGTTTGCTCGTTAAAGGAATAACGAGGTGTTACCTTCACGGACAATGACCTTCTACTTGGGACAACAGACCACAACCGACCGTTGTACATTTCAGTTACAATCGAGAAGTTTACACTCTCCAGAGTATTGGTGGATCCAGGAGCATCAATCAATATAATGAGTCTTCGAACACTAGCATATTTGGAATTTGATGCTCGTGAGCTCGAAGCCGACAAAATGTTATTAAGAGGATTCAACCAGAAAGGAGAAAGAGCCCTCGGATCGATAATGCTACTAATGAAGATCGGTGAATTAGCAAAGACAACCGCAAAATTTCACATAATTGATTCAGAAACGTCGTTCAACGCTCTACTGGGCCGACCATGGATACATGAAAACCGGATGGTACCATCATCTCTACATCAGTGCATCAAATACTACGATGGAGGGGAACAATGCATCAAAGGTGACTTACAACCATTCTCCATACATGAGATTGGAATCCATGAAGACGCAGCTTATTATACACCACCGAAGAAAACAATCATCTCCATAGATACCATAACAAATGAAGCAAGGAAAGTTCGGGACAACGAAGAACCTGAAGTTCTAGTCCAACAGTCACTCACCACTCCCTTACGGCGAGATGGTGAAGGTTTCTCCACAACTCGCATCCGAGGTCGAGGCCGGGGACGAGGTCGTGGTAGAGACGTTAGGACAATTGGACAAAGGAAACCAGCCATCAATGTTGATTAGGAAGAAAGTTCTGAAGAAGAAAAAGAGATCAAACAAGAAGCAGCGACAATAAGTTGGAAAAAGCCGCAATTCAAGATCTCTCTCGAAGATGAGGAGAATGAAGAATATAAATCGATGTACGAGAAGATTAACCACTATGTACATACTATGACCCTGAACCCGATCCATTCTAATAAGATCGAGGGTATGGTGGTCAAAGAGGTACGTAGCGGCGGTGCAAAGCCAATCAAATTCTACCATGGTGCTACTTCCTCCAAAACTGAAAATAATGTACAATTTGAAGATGTCACTTCATCGAATTAATGGAATTACCTTTCGAGTGGTACTCTCCCCGTGTTCAAAATTTAATTCAGCCGTGGCTTCTTACCTCGACAATGGACAAAAGGCCAATCACAACATTTTGAAAAATTATGGAATAACTCCGGTCGTCCACCCAATTCAAAGCATGGTCTCGCATTCGGCACAGCAGGATCGGCTCGACGATACCGAATCTTGCTTGGTTGTCACTTGCGAGTCTAATGAAAACCGCATGGAAACTACGAAGAATTCGAAGACTTACAAATTGGAGACGCTCCACCAGAATTCGAAGAAGAAATTAAATCTACAATAGATGAGTTAATGGAAGTTAACTTAGCTACTAGCGAAGAGCCTAGACCTACCTTTGTTAGCTCCTTACTCAATAAAGAAGACTCCGAAGAAATAATCAAGTTATTAATAGAATTTAAAGACTGTTTTGCTTGGAACTATGACGAGATGCCAGGATTAGCTCCGCAGGTCGCAATCCATAAGCTAGAGTGGATCCTACTTCGCCCTGCACGTACAAGGTCCCGAAGAATGCGTCTAGAAATTGAACAACAAGTCATAACCGAAGTTAAAAAGCTAATAGACGCTAAATTTGTCCGTGAAGAGCAATACCCGACTCGGCTAGCCAATGTGGTGCCGCCGTAAAGAAGATTGGTCGATCGGAATTTGTGTGGACTTCGGAGATTTAAACAAGGCATGCCCAAAGGATGAATTCCCTCTACCGATCCCGAATTAATGATCGACATTGCTTCAACGCATGAAATATTCACATTCATGGATGGATCTTCGTGATACAACCAGATAAAAATGGCTCCAGAAGATGAAAAACTTACGGCATTCAGAACGCCGATCGGAGTATATTGTCACACAGTGATGCCGTTCGGACTGAAGAACGCAGGAGCAACCTACCAGAGAGCGATGACAAGAATTTTTGATGATCTCATTCACAATCAAGTCGAATGCTACGTGGACGATGTGGTCATCAAAAGCAAAGTAAAGGAAAACCACTCGTATGATTTGAGAATTGTTTTCGAACGATTAAGACAATTTAACCTTAAGATGAATCCCTTAAAATGCGCCTTCGGCGTTACCTCCGGGAAATTCTTAGGATTCGTTGTCCGACATCGTGGGATTGAAATCGACCCGGAAAAGATTAAAGCTATCTCAGAAATGCCGCCTCCCAAAACCTTAAAACAACTACGATCCTTTCAAGGAAAGCTGACATATCTTCGACGCTTTATCTCAAACTTGTCAGGTAGGTGTCAGCCTTTCTCGGCACTAGTTAAAAATGACGCCAAATTTATTTGGGAAGAGAAATGCCAGAAGGCCTTCGAGGACATTAAGCAATATTTAATGACACCTCCCCGTCTTAGCAGCCTCTGGCCTCGTGTAGACCGTCGATACTTTATACCGCGGCTTTAGACGACTCTCTCGAGCTCCGTTAGCCTAGTGTCAATGATGAGGGTAAAGAAAATGCTCTTTACTATTTAAGCCGTCGTTTACTTCCGACGGAAATAAGGTATCCCGCAATTGAAAAGCATTGTTTGGCCTTGATCTTCGCCGCTCAAAAGCTCAGGCACTACATGCTTTCTCATAAGGTCAACCTGATCTCGAAATTTAATCCATTGCAATACTTGATGACCCGTCCAACGCTTTCCGGCAGACTTGCCAGATGGTCAATGATATTATTGCAATTCAATATAACTTTTGTGCCTCTTCGTGCAGTAAAGGGACAAGCCTTAGCAGACTTCCTTGCAAAGCACACCCTTTGCGCGGCAATCTCCTCTCAATGACGATTTGCAGATGAACAAATAATGAGCCTAGGAGACCCTGATGATCGACGTTGGGAATTATACTTCGACGGAGCATCTTCAGCACACAAAGATGAAGAATCACAAGTGATAGTGCCCGGTAAGGCAGGAATCGGACTAATCTTTATAACACCGGAGCGGGGGATGTTAAGATACTCCTACCACTTGACAGAACCTTGTACAAACAACGAAGCAGAATACGAAGCCCTCATAACGGGGCTTGAATTAGCTATTCAAATGGGGATAACAGACATCAACATCTACCGGGATTCGCAGTTAATCATTCAACAGATCGCCGGACAGTACAAAATTTTTAAACCAAGACTCGAGCAATACTTCCAGTATGTCATTCAATTGTTGGAACAAATTCTGAATGTGACAATCTACAAAATTCCCGTAAAAGAAAATGCCTTAAGCAGATGCGTTAGCTCGCCTCGCAAAAGAGTTTACTCCGTTTGCAAGATGAGTCGCAGAAGTGTCGGTTCACGGACATCAGGTCCTATCACAAACTCGACATAGACACAATACACAAATCGAAAAAGAAGAAGAATCAGCTGCAACAAAGGATAGAAAACACGTAAGATCGGCGACGACCATTAATAGACTACCCGCAAACAGAAAACTACCGTGACGATAGGTCGCTAGCCCATCGTATCAAGAAAAGAACTCGTCCTACGCATTAATAAACAACACGTTATACGTAAGGTCTTTCGATAAAATGTGGCTAAGGTGCCTAAGCGGGTCCGAGGCCCGTGAAATTGTTAAAGAGGTGCATTCGAGACTCCGTGGCGCTCACCGCCGGGTCCGAAGATGAAAATGAAAATTAAAAGACTAGGGTACTACTGGCCCTCGATGATGACCGACTGCATGAAAATCGCCAAGAGCTGTCATCAATGTCAAGTGCACGGAGTGGTTCTACACCAACCTCCAAATGTGCTACATCCGACAATTGCATCGTGGCCATTTGAATGTTGGGGCACAGATATAGTGGGTCCGATAGAACCACCATCTTCAAAAGGACATCGCTTCATTCTTGCGGCTACAGATTAATTTTCCAAGTGGGCAGAGGCAGTTCCACTCAAAGAAGTGAAAGCACACCACGTGCTACAGTTTTTAAAGAATCAAGTTGTCTACCATTTCGGAGTGCCGCGCAGATTATCTCGTATAATGGGTCGCATTCGAAGCACACAAATCAATAATTTTGTCGTGAGACATGGAATCGATCGGCGATATTCAACAATTTACTACCCAAGAGCAAACGGCCTCGCTGAGGCTTTTAATAAAACTCTCGTTCAAATCTTAAAGAAAACCTTGGACGACAATAAGAGAAATTGGCACGAGAAGTTATTAGAAGCCTTATGGGCCTACCGGACAACCTTCGTAACTCCTACTCAAGCTACACCTTACGCTCCGGTGTATGGCTCCGAGGCAAGTGTTACCTTTAGAGGTTCGGCCTTCCTTCACTCGAATGTGCATCGCAAATAAGATCACGACAGAAGAGAATGCCAAATTACGACTAGAAAAATTAGAAAGCCCGGAAGGTAAAAGACTTGCAGCATGCACAGGCACTTTAGAACTATACCAAGCTAAGATGGTTCAAGCCCATGACAAACCGGGTCCGCCCAAGAACCTTCAAAGTTGGTGACTTAGTTCTCGTTCTCAAGAGACCTATTCTTACACACCGCAAGATAGGAGGAAAATTTGAACCCACTGGGAAGGGCCGTTCGTGGTCGAAGCAGTATACTCGTGGAGGTTCCTACCAGCCTAGTGAATTGCCAGGAGAACGACATATGCTTCCGATCAACGGACGATACTTAAAAAGTATTATGCTACCTGATGTTTCGAAGGAATGAATTCTTCATCCCTAAGAAACACGGGCGGGGTAGTTACTTATGACTGGGTCCGAACCCAAAAATAATAAAAATGTGCTAAGATAAATAAAATCATGATAATAAAGTTTTCCTTGTTTTCTTTTCCATATCAAAATCTCTTTCCTGATCTTATCCCACTTCATTCCTGTTAAATATAAAAGTATAAGAGTAATAAAAAACTGTCTTTAGTAAACATTTTCTTAATGTTCTTGTTCTTAGTACAGCCCCTGATCCTTTTCCTTGTCTTTTCGCAGGGAAATGTCGAGCGGGCGGTTGGTCCTGAACTTTAGAAATGGTGTAAGCCTTGCACTCGATGTAAAGAGGGTGAAAGATGGAGCGATAATCTAGATTGACTCGGATTTCGCACCAGCAGGCCTACAGTACGAGGAAAGTGACTGGGTCCCGACTGACCGAGAAGAACCGCCCGAGCGGACAGATGATGAAAGTGGATGGCCCAAGCCACCAATCCAAAGCAGAAGAAAAGAAAGGCAAACACCGAAGAAGATAAGAAAATGAAGTCTGTAGTCGCTACAGCAGAGGGCAGGCTTGTCAGCGCCGCGCCCATAGAGGTTCAAGAAGTTCGAAGAGCTACTCTCACAGCAACACAACGAAGAAATAAGAATCGCCGCATCCGCAAGATGTTGACCAAACTAGCAACGGACCAGCGCGACGAGACAGTTGCTACTGCCAGCACATACACTTCAAGGACACCGGTTCACCAAGAACCTGAAGAAAGGAGGCCAGCTCCTAGGATAATAGAAAGGACCAGGGAAATCTCAGGAAGATCAGAAGAAAGAAGACTACCACGCTACCAGATAGAACCACCAGTGATGCATGACCTTGTTGTAGAAGCAACCCCGGGGGATGTCCCGACGGACATCATCCCCGAGGAGCCGAGGTATGCAGGAGAACATGAAGGGATTGAGCCGTATATCCCACAATATGTCACTGTGCCTCGCCATTTGCAAATTATTCCGCAGTACGAGCTGGAAAGAATGCGTAATGTTGAAAAGAAAACCTTCGAATACTTCGTGAGAATCGAGACGAAGGATCAATATACTAGAAGGCCTCGAACTACATACGTACGTATTCTCGAATATGAACAACAAGAAATCGTGGATTGCATCCGGGATTTGAAAAGAATGGGCCGAGCGGGCCGCCTAAGGGAAAACACCTACTCGTAACCCCGGAGATGGATGCCGTGGAAAGGTAGAATTACAATACAATGCGGATGCCGCTACAACTTTGCGGAGGACAGGAAGGGAAACCCACCGGGAATACTCCGTCATGGGCAAGTGGATCCGATGCCATTAGTTATCAAGAGAATGGTAAAGAGATTGATAACATGGAGGGTACTGCCAGCAGATTGCATACCCAATAGCTGCATTATTAACATCTACAAGCGTGGTGACCGCATACCCCCGCACATAGATCACCACGACTTTGTCGACCTTTCGCACGCTCTCTTTCCCGAACGAGTGTAACATCATGTTCGGATCCGACCTCCGGATAAGTAGGCCCGTGTGAGTTCCGAGGGCCGGTGAAGATACCTTTACCGGTATGTTCCGTCATGATACCGAAGGGCAATGGAGCGGATATCGCTAAGCATTGCATACCAGGAGTACCGGTGAAGCGGATCTCGCTACTTTCGTGAGGATGGACGACAGTGAAGACACCTTACCATTTCCAGCCGGACCCGGAGCTAGAGAGCCTCCGGCCTTACGAGCCGTGAGCTACATGGAAAATATCACACCTCCGATGTACATCCATACGGCATCCTTGCCAAGGATGGCTTGGAAGGTGATGTTATCGACCATGTACCCCACTATTCGTACATGGATTTTGACAGATGCTTCTTTGGATGGATCGACGAAGATCATACATAGTCCGTTTTGAGTCTACATGGATTGTATGAGATGTATTCCAGATCGAGTTGTACGATGTATCTTCGACATTATTGGAATGAAAGTGACCATGTCACATTTTTGGCCTTCACCTCTTTTGTGCAAATTGACTGGGAAACGCCATTAAAGTTAAATGAACTTCGAACAAAGAACAGAAAAGAAAAAAAAGGGAATAAAAGAAAACTTTCCTTAAAAATCTAAAAATGATGAACACCAAATTCACATGGACACTAAATAAACGATTAAATAAATTTGAATCGTTAAAGGACAATCAAAATGAGCACAAATCTCAATCAAATTTTAAATTCAATCTTTCCAAATTCCAAATCAAATCTCAATCAAATTTCAAATTCAATCTTTCCAGATTCCAAATCAAATCTCAATCAAATTTCAAATTCAATCTTTCCAGATTCCAAATCAAATCTCAATCAAATTTCAAATTCAATCTTTCCAAATTTCAAATCAAATCTACATCAATTCAAACTTTTGGGTCGAGGATTTTACATCCGAGACTGCATTGCTTTAGGATCTTTTCCCTATCGCAATGAAGTACATCAAATTCAAACTTTTGGGTCGAGGATTTTACATCCAAGACTGCATTGCTTTAGGATCATTTCCCTATCACAATGAAATACATCAATTCAAACTTTTGGGTCGAGGATTTTACATCCAAGACTGCATTGCTTTAAGATCATTTCCCTATCGCAATGAAATACATCAATTCAAACTTTTGGGTCGACGATTTTACATCCGAGACTACATTGCTTTAGGATCCTTTCCCTATCGCAATGAAGTACATCAAATTCAAACTTTTGGGTCGAGGATTTTACATCCAAGACTGCATTGCTTTAGGATCATTTCCCTATCGCAATGAAATACATCAATTCAAACTTTTGGGTCGAGGATTTTACTTCTGAGACTGCATTGCTTTAAGATCCTTTCCCTATCGCAATGAAATACATCAAAATCAAACTTTTGGGTCGAGGATTTTACATCCAAGACTGCATTGCTTTAGGATCCTTTCCCCATCGCAATGAAGTACATCAAATTCAAACTTTTGGGTCGAGGATTTTACATCCAAGACTGCATTGCTTTAGGATTCTTTCCCTATCGCAATGAAATACATTAAATTCAAACTTTTGGGTCGAGGATTTTACATCCAAGACTGCATTGCTTTAGGATCCTTTCCCTATCGCAATGAAATACATCAAATCAAACTTTTGAGGTTGAGGATTTTACATCCGAGACTGCATTGCTTTAGGATCATTTCCCTATCGCAATGAAATACATCAAATCAAATTCCTGGGGTTAAGGATTTTACATCCGAGACTGCAATGCTTTAGGATTCTTTCCCTACAGCAATGAAATACATCAAAATCAAACTCTTGAGGTTAAGGATTTTACATCCAATACCGCATTACTCTGAGATCTCTCCTCATTGTAGTGGTTCAATTTAATCAATTCAATTTTTCTTTTGAGGTTGAAGATGTTACATCTAAAATCACAAAATTCTAATTTTCATTTCAAATTTGATTCCCTTCAAATTAATTTTGACAAAACTTCAATTTAAATTAAAACTCAAGCTAAAATCCAAACTTACACATCAAAACTTAAACTAAAACAAAATAAAATCTAAATTGAAATTCCCCAGATCATGTGATTTGGAATTCACCTTCTTTTCCTTTCCCCAGCGAGAGTTCAGGAATCTCCAGTTTCAAAGATATACTTGACACTCCCCAGCGGAAACTCTTCTACTTTGTCCTAAGTTTGTCACTTGGACATCTGTGTTGGTTTTGTTGATCTCTTCGGTCAACGCCAGGTCTTCTCTTCTTCTTTTTAGTACTTAGGATCTAGCCTTAGGCTTTTCCTTTGACTATCCTAGAGGACTAGAATTGGGATCCACCACCTTTTATAAATTCAAACCACTTCTTAACTCTCCGCAAACTCCACAAACTTGACTGTAGACCCCTAATCACCTAGAGGGTTGAAATCAAATGTGGAAGTTTAAAGGATGAGTTCCTATAGTACTCTTTGGCCTTAGGACCTGCCCAGGTGGCCTCGGGTCCAGTGAGGGGCCGACTTACACACACACTACATTTATACACTACACTTTCACACACCTATACTCAACTTGACCTCCTGACTCATGTAGGTGATTCATATGCATGGTCCTTAACCCCTAAGCCCTTGGCTAAGAGGGTTAGAAACAACATATTGGATGCCTCAAATGAGTCCCTTCATAGCTCATGTGGGCTTGATATGGCTTCATGGCTCAACCAAAATGATTTCATTCCACTTATATTCACCCAATTTTCAATTTTCCAAATTTTCAATTTTCCAAATTTTCAATTTTCCAAATTTTCAATTTTTGGCCCCCGGGACCCTACACCCGCTTAGCCTACCCAAAACTCTTGAAACTACCCAGATTTTTCAAAAAATTCCAAATCACCCAAAATTCTCCAAAATCATTCCTAAACATTTCTCTCCACTCAAATTGATCATCCATAGCCAAAAATATCAAAAATTCCAAAAATACCTCCCAATACCCTCCAAATACCCAAAATACCCCCCTTGACCCAAAAATCCAAAAATTCAGAAAATTCCCATAAAATTCCAGAAAATCCCAAATATTCCTAATTTCATTTTGTTCAACTACACCATGGGCCAATTTTGTCAATTTACCCCACTTTTGTCAAAACCCCTAATTTGACCCATTTTAACCCAAAGTGAATCCAATGTCAAACCAAACCTACCTAATTGACCCAAATCCTGGTCCAATTCAATTCTAAACTTCAATTCAACATTACCAACACCAATCTAGACCAAATCCAAGTCCAACTTGATTGACATTTGGATCCAATTTCACTTTTGGCCTTAAAGCCCAATTTGGACCCATGACCCAAACCTAACCCAAACTCACCCAATTCAACTTCAATTAACCCCAAATCTTTTCTAAACCTTCCCTAACATCCCCACAAACAAAATACTAACATGATTTGCCAAAAATTTAGACCCAAACCCCACTCAAATTCAACCCAAAACCAAAAAGCCCAATTTTGACCTAAACTTAAACCTAACCCAAATAAGCCCAAACCCCAAGATCAAAGCCCAACCAAAGTCAAAACCTCTTTGAAACACTCCCATAAACATTTCCCAACATTTATTTTACATCAATTTCAACCCTAGCCCAACATTGGCACAAGTTAGCCCAATTTGACCTACATTGGCCCATTCACCAAAGGAGCCCAAATCCAACCCAATTCAAACCCAAATCACTCCCAATTTGCTCCAAGTCACTCATGACACATCCATGAGCTAAACACAACAATTATTTGGCCCAAGCCTTTACTAAAATTCCATCCTAAAATCCATTTTAAAATCCAAAAGCCCACTTCCCTAAACCTTCCTAAAAGCTCATTTCCACCAAATACAAAAGCCCAAAATTGGCCCTAAAGCCCACATGACATTTCCATTTGCCATCCATTTAATCAAAGCCATTCCCTAAGTTATAATCCCATCATCAAATAATTCCAAATCAAGCCTCATGCCAAATCACCCATAAATACCAAAATTTTTCTTAAATCTATTTCCATGAAATTGACTTGACTTTTCCCAAGCCAAAGGTGAGCCATGAAGCCATGCATGAGCCACATGGAAGCCATGAGAGCCTCTTTACATGTCACCATGCCATTTTGGGCAAAAGGAGGAGACTCTTTCCTTAATTCCTAAAGGTGATTAACTACTCCCATGATTCCACTAAATCTTGCTTAAGCTTAATTGTACTTGGATGGTGACCATTCCCCACTGATTAAGCTGACCTAAATCACTTTCTATTCAGCCTAAACCAGGCCTTGGGTGGAGCACCTAGCCCAAATGGAGGTGTTGACCAATTTGAGCCAAAATGAGCCCTCTCCCATTCCATTCTAATCCAAGCCTTTTACACATGGCATTTGCCAATTGCCTACACTAAACCCCAGCCTTGACCCACCTGAACAAGATGGTGACCAATGCCTGGCCTGCCAGCCACCAGGTCGCCGAAAAACACCATGGCCGAGAGCTCACATGAGAGCCAACTTTGGAATTCTCCCTTGCTGAGCTGCCCCATGCCCAATGGCCACCATGGCTGTTCTTCCCATGCCCGCAGCAAGCTCGATCCCAAGCCCTAACTCTCCCCGGGAGGCCCTCCACCCTCTCATATTTAAACACCACCCCCTCACGGCCATGAGAAGAGAGTTGCACAAACCTTGCCGAAACTCTGCCAAAATTGTTCCAAACCCTTCTCCACCCTTAGAGCAGTTGATCCCCAGTGTCAATTTGCCCTAATCCCCACTGACCAAATCCAATTTCTCAACTAAAATTCCACCCAAAACTAGGACACTTCTCCATAGTGGATCAATCCTCAAATTGATTGGTCCTACACCTTCACCAGACCAAGAGAAGGTGTCCACCAGTAAAAGCCCCATCTCCAAGCCACCCAGTTGCTCCAGCCTCCAAGCTTTGTGATTGGCTGTGGTCGAAATCATACCTAGACAATTCACCAGACTAGGAGACTTCATCTGGAGCTTGCTGGGATCCAATCGAAGGTGACACAACCCTCAGATTGAAGCCACACTTCTTTGAGCAAAGGTATGAGCTAATTCTTCATCCCGAGCTTCTGGAGATTCTCCATTTCAAATGCTTTAATTTCAATGCATGGTCACCGTATAGATGTGTTCATCTCTTCAAGACGAATCCATAGAGCATAAGAACACGAAAATCCATTGAGTATCGAGTGAGATATTAGGGATTTAGTGTGGACGGAACGATACAGGCGGGACCCGGGCTGCTGACTCAAGCGGCGGCGTCGAATGGGAGTGCGCCGCGTGGCCGTTCGGAGATGCCGAGGATGACGCGGTGCCGACTCGGATAAATAGAAAATTAGGGATTTTTTCTATTTATTTAATTCCCTGAACTTGGAAAATTCATAACTTTGTGTAGGAAAATCATAAAAATAAAATAAAAATACCCTCTTGCTCAGTGAACAGAGGAGAATAATGTGAAAAATAAATCATTTAATTTCATCAAGTATTTTATTTTTAATGATTTATTTCCCTTTTGCATTGTTTTAATTCTCCATGCATATAAGAAATTCACCATGGCATGAGACCATAGGGCTTTTGAAGCCTCTGAATTTGGGAACATTCCCTGAATTTTCCAAAGTCAGAGGCCATCCCTATGAAAAGTTATTGATTTTTCAAATTCATGTTACTGTTTTGAGTATTTTAATTCCAATAATTAGCATGTTGTGAAATAAATTCTGGGAAAATTTGGTGATGTCTCTTATGACCAGAGGACCCTAAGAAAAATAGGTTTTGAGTTAACTCATTTATAATTACCCTAATTGGCTTAAAAACCCAAAATAGATCCCTAATTAATTAGAGCTAACCATACATCAAATTGACTTGAAATCAATTCTCCACTGACCTTTAGGATCAGAGGAACCCACCATAAAAATTTGAAGTCAATCGGACTTGGTTAGCCCTACTAAATGGGTTGATTAAGCCCTTTAGCCATTTGAACTTTAAAAAATTCATAACTTTCAAAATACTTTTTAAAAATTCACCAAATTGGTTTTGGAGCCTCTCTGATATCAGGGGAATTTAAGAAAAATAAAATTGTAATTTTCTAAAAAAGTTGATTTTTTGTATTACTTTAATATTTTAATAATTAAAAAATAATAAAAATAATAAAATTCACCAAAATGTCACATTTTGAATTCCAATCACTTAGGAACAAACCCCATATTTTTCTTAGGTCTATTTAATGAGATATTAAATTTTAAAGCCCTAAGATAATTTAAAAATTAAAAAAATACAATTTTTGGCATTTCCACTAAAATAATTCTAATAAATCAAGGAAAAATTAGAAAATTGCAAAAATTGATTCTCTGATTTCCTTGATATCAGAGAGATTTTTGAAAAATATAAATTTCATTTTTCAACCTTTATTTTATTTTTAAATTAATTAATACTCCAAAATTTAAAATAATTATAATAAAAATAATATAATTCAAAAAAATCACCAAAATTGGTCCAAGTGGTCCTCTGGTCATTAGAAATGTCCCATAATTTTCTTAAGGACAGAAACTTTCCCTTGGTCATATTATTAAATTTTCCTTGGAAATTCCTATTTTCCACTAAAAATAATTATATAAATAAATTAAATACAGAAAAATCACATTTTTTTCCTCTCATGTCTTTATTGACATATGAGTGAAGTTACATAAAAATTTCAAATTCATTTGAGCTCAATTTAGTGAGTTATGGAATTATTAAGCTTGAAGGGCAAAATGGTAATTAAAAAATTTTAACCCTTAATTAAAACTTTAGGTTTAATAAAATTAACAAAGAAAATATTTGATTTTAATATGATTTGGATGATTGAAATTTAAATGATTAAAGGGTAGAAACCCATTAAACAATTTAAAATAATTAAAATAAACCTTAATTTAAATAATTGATTAAATTTGGAAGAATAATAAAATTGGAATTATTAAGATAGGGATATTATTAGGAAGAGATTTGTTCTTTAGTTTAAGAATCTCTAAATTAATCATCTCAATAATATTTAATTCCTAATTAAAAGTGATAACTTAAATTTAAATTTTAAAATGTTAAAGGACTTAATCATTAAATTAATTAAAAAAAATATATAACAAGTTAAATTATTAAACTCTTTTTAAATTTTTAATTAAATTAAAATCAAAAATAAAATTAAATTAAAGATTAAATTAAATTAAGTCATATAAATTAAATTAAATTAAATTAAAACATATTAAATTAAATTAAATTAAATTAAATTAAATTAAATTAAAACATATTAAATTAAATTAAATTAAATTAAATTAAAATATATTAAATTAAATTAAATTAAATTAAAAATCAAATAAAATTAAAATTCTAATTAAAATTAAAAATAAAAATTAAAGTTAAATTAAAATTAAAACTAAACCAAATTAAATTAAATTAAAGTTAAATGAAATTGAATTAAATAACATTACCTAAGACATAAAGAAATTAAATATAAAGCAACTTGAACACTATTCCAAAGTTAAACCCTTTAACTAAAGTTAAACTAAATCATAAACCATTTGAACACCAATTTGCCCTCGAGAGCTTTAGTTATCATAACTCCTAAACAGAACGTTAAATGAAATGCTACTCCACTTATAGGATATTCAAATGTCCTAGTTCACTGAGCGAGATAACAAAACTTGAATCCCCGGACGATTAATTCATTTATTTAATTAAATTCATTTGGACTTAAAACAATCCTAGAAATATTGAAAAGATGTTTAAGATTTGTCTTAAGCACTTCCTCGATATGATAGAATGCTTATAAGAACAATCGAACTTAATTATTCTTTGATGAAGAAAATCGTCCTCAAACCAAAACACAAGAATCTAGACGTCATAGGAAATGACTAGCTATAGGATTAGGAATTTGGTAGAAAACCATAACCCTTTCCTTAGCTTTACCTAGGAACTTGCTTATTCCAATTGTGTTTTAAGTGCAACTTGGGATGACGGGAAGACCCTCCAGGTACGCTTTTACTTTATTGCAATTTATTTAATCGCATCACACTTACTTTTCTTGCATGATAAACAACTGTTGCATAAAAACCCACACCTCTAGGGTAGCCCCTAAAACTGAAACCAAAACTAAATTAAAAGTCATTGCAAGATAAAATTCACCGCCACAATATTTCAAAATATAAAACAACTCAAAATTTAATCACAAACAGAACACAAAACTACAATTACAACTAAATTAAAACGTCCCGTTGGATGATCGGGAATACCTCGGATGATGTAACCTACGTGTTGCTAACGGGATTTCCCACGGTCTAAATGAAAGTGTGGAACTCATTTAGTTGAGTTTAGAAAATTCATCTGGACTAAGTGAATCCGATAAAAATAACGATGCCGGAAGGATGGAACCGTGGGATCTTAACCGGTGTTGTTATAATCAACTTTAAGATTTGTTTTAAATAAAATATATAAAAAAAGAGACACTTGGAAATTAAGACTTCTCTAAACCAAAACACTTCTCTCATCTCCTGATTTATGACTTCTAAAACTAAACCTCTGCAACAACAAGGAGCTCGGGGCATAGTGGGCAGCACGACCATCGTCATCGCAGAAACTTGAATCTACATCGACGAAACCATTCTTAGAATTAAAAAAACTAAGCCATAGGATTTCGAGGTAGTTTGCCTAGTGCAACATAAACCCTCAACCTTTGTTAGGCATTTGCATGATCAGGTCATGTAAATTAAGCCCTAACCAGTTTTAGGATTCCGAGGTAGTTGTCCGATACGACATAAACCCTCACATCTTCGAGGCTATTTGTATGATTTTATCATACAAATATAAGTCCAAATTAATTAAAATTGGCAAGATCAAAACATTAAACAAACGTTAGGACTTTCCTAAATCCAAGCCAAACAATAGGATAGTTGGGAAATTACCGAAGTTCGCTTCGGATCTGTGATTTCTCCTACTTTTCTTCCTTTGAATTTTTAAAACAAAAATGTTCCAAACTTGATCCATTCCCTGTTGAAATTCCAAAATTCAATCCTTTAAAAACTTAAACTTTGAAATTCTTGAGAGCAGAACTACTGATTATTATCGAGAGTTTTCTTAGTTGATTCTCGTCACTTAAGATGTAATTAACTATAGGGGCTTGCCCTTATAAGGAATTCTAAAGAACCCAGATAATATAAACCCTGTTTAATGTTTTTTCATATTAGGCAGGGGAATTTGTCGGCACATAAAATTGGTTCGCAGACCAAACGGATGTCACAAATCTTCTAGTTTATTTAATCGAGCCCCATCGTCAAGCAGTGTGCCTATTCTTCGGGATAGATACACGGTTTGTGTTACGGTGCTCGTTTATATAAACTATTTGGGATGTGAGATCGGCTTGATTTCATATCTTAAAATCTTCAAATTTAAAAATTATTTTTAAAATTAAATACTACTTTTCAAATTATTTATTTAAATTAAATTAAAAATTCGCCGACAATTTCTGTTGGCGACCCCTTTTCAAAATACAACACAACCTAAAAATATGCCGACATCCGTCTTTAAAATTACGCTCCAACCAGTCTTTGAAGACAAAACAGTCTTCAATTTTATGTCCAAGCATTTTGTGATAAGGAAAATAATTTGGATTGTCTTTCATGTTAGTTTCTGCTGGCCTATTAGCTTCTGGTAGCTTAAATTCAGGCATTTTAAGCAGGCTAAGAAATATTTTACTAACAGCTTCTGTTTTAAATGAATATTCTTTATTCATTGTTTCAGCCATTGTTTTCTTTTCTGTTGGTACCGGGATTGGTTGTTGAAGTTGTAATTGAGGTGATGTTTGTGATGTCGAAGGATTCTGTCGTTGTTGTTTCTTTTGTTTTGGTTGAATCTCGCATCACTCGTTTACCTTTTTCTACAACATTTCCAGTGTTTCTTTTCAAATGTTTTAATAGTTTTTGTCTTTTCAGTTTTCTCCGTTACACTCATCTGTTTTGCTTCTTCTTGGAGGTTAGCAGCTTTACTGAGTAATTTTTCAAATGTCTTTATTGTGAATCCTTTGAGCATAAATGCTATAGGACCATGGATATTCTTAAGCAATATTCCAACAGCGTGTTGTTCTTGTAGTTGTGGTTCACATTTCATGCTGAGATTTGTCCAGCGTAAAATATAATCTACTAAACTTTCTCCCGGTTTTTATTTTTCTACCACCAAATCACCAACAGTGGTGTGATGTTGTGCTCCTGCAAAACGTTGAATAAAGAGGCTTTCAAGTTCCACAAAAGTTCTGACAGATCCATTGGGAAGTTCTCGCATACCACCAAAGGCAACTCCTGTAAGACTGTTAACAAATTGTCGAAATAGGAGAGCATCACTTCCTCCAGCATTACAGCAGATTGCTCTAAAATGTGCAAGATGTTGTCAGGGATTACCCTTTACATCAAACATCTTAAAGATAGGAGGAAAAAAACCTTTAGGGTATTGGACGAAATCAAATTCCTCTGGGTATGGTCTACCCTTTGGAGTTAATACTCCAGCTTTCACTTGAGCAATTGTTTCTTTGATTTTTTGTTCCACAAGTTTTGTAATATCCTTTTTTAGAATTTCATTATTAGGGAAATTCTTTTTCTTTTGAGTGCTTTCCTCAATATCTATTGGTTCTTCTTTATTTTCAAGGATATGAATAGCTTTCGGTCTGATGATTTCAATGGCTGGAGATGGGTTCGTTGGTGGATTTTGCAAAGTTGCTACCAATTCTTCCATCTTTTGTTCAAGACGACTAATTTGTTCATCATGTTGTCGTATCACCACTCACAATTCATTGGTTGTCTCCTCTTCATTTGATTCTCGTGTTGTGGAAGTAGATCGTATTTCTACCACGTTAACACTGGCAACATTTTCATTGGAACTATCAGAGGTGTTTTTCTTCCTTTACTCTGAAAGTTATTTAATATCATTTTTTAATTTCTTCAATCATTCCTCAAATGATTTTACAGAATGTTTTTTGCAAGTTTCTTCTTGTGAACTACTCATAGGAGTTTTGGTGGTATCTAAATTTCTTTCAGATAATTTTCGTCTCCACACATTATTTTTAAGTATAAGACGAGAGCTTTCAGGTGGTGTATCATATCCTGTATGAGGATAATTTGCTTTTTGTAGCATTTGGACCAAGTCCGACATTTTAGCAGTTGTATCTTCTGCTCCTGATATCAATTCATCATATCTAGCTTTGTCGTTTGTGACAACCACATCTTTTATTCTAGGGCCCAATCGAAATTTTACTGGCACTCGAACATAATTTTTATCAGTTGGAAATTGATAATCAGAATTTTCCATTGCCAAAATTCTCCTTTTCATGGTGTTGGAGACTGCACAACCCATTTTGTTTAATAATTTAGATAGTGAACATTTATCTTTTCATGCTAACCTTTTAAACACTGAATATATAGCATGAAACGGAGGAGAGCTTTTAGGTTGAAAGGAATTATCAGTGTATTCAACAGGAATTGGAATATATTGATTTTATTCTAAAAATGAAGGGTTTCCAAAAATATTCTGTTGAAATTCAGGTGTTTCAAAATTATCATTTTCGTTCCACCTTTTCTTTCTTTTAAATGAAGGAGTTTTATGAATATTCTTTGAACAAGATCCAATCTCATACATAGATGATGGTGGAGCATCATCTTCCTTGTAAACTTGTTTTCCTTTCCTATCAGCTTGTCTCTTCATTTCTTCAAGGGTATCAGGTTCTTCAGGTATATATTCAGGTAAATTTTCTGTAAAATTTAGAAAGTCTTCATAAGGTTGTAAGTCAAATTCTTGAAAATATTGTGTATCAGTTTGATATGGATTATCTAATATGAATTCCATTTCACTAAATAATCCATAATCATTTTGATAAAAGGGAGGATTTTCCTCTATTGGTATGTCAAACTCTTGAAAATAAGAAAAGATTGAATTCGGAGAATCCATTGCGATTTTTCTGAAATTTCAAAAAAAAAAGAATATTATTGACTTATTTATAAACTGGGAGCTTATTTTTAAAATTTGAAATGAAAACAAATGATGACAAAAGATGAGAAGAAAGATCGTCCCCAGCGGAGTCGCCACTGAATCTCTTGTCGACGAATGGAAAGAGATTTTGGGTATGTGGGATGTCGATTTTAAGGAGTCACCATCTAATATTAGCCTAATTTTATTCCTGTAAATCCCATGAAAGATTTGAGGAATTTAGAGCTAAATGTAGAAAAGGATGTTTGTGACAATCTTTATAGAAGAATATCCTAGAATAATATATCCTAGAATTTTCATATAAAGAAAAAAATGGAAAACCAGAGATTTCTATTGTGGGTTCTTTTGGATCTCCTATAGAAGCAAGCTTCTATAGTTAATTACATCTTAAACAATTTTTAATTGTTCAAGAAAACTTTTGATTAATATCAATCATTTGTTTTCTAAATATTTATTTTTAAGGAGAGATGTACCCACTATCACTCCTAAATGTCATGTTATATTTATTATTTTAAAGTTTTAATTTTGTTTTTCATGTCGTTATCTTAAAAGTTTTGTTTTTGTTTTCTATGTTGTTGTTTTGTTTTGTTTTGGTGACTATCCTAAAAGTTTTTTTTTTTTGTTTTTTTTTGTTTGTCCATGTTGTTGTTTTATTTCATTTTGAAAATATTATGTTTGGTGGCTATCCTAAAAAGTTTTGGTTTTACTGTTGTTTGTCCAGAATGTCGTCCTAAAAAACAGAGTTAGCACATCCTATAACATGCAAAGAAAATCTAGACGAAACTTTTTGTCTTCACCCTGCAAAGAAAAGATTATCAAAAAATAATGTCATGTTCATTATTTTGAATTAACATGTCCTGGATGTTAATTTATGTCAGATTATATTGATTAATGTTTAATTTTGTCGAAATATCGGATTAATTTCATTT
Source organism: Papilionanthe hookeriana x Papilionanthe teres (assembly GCA_022702705.1). Lineage (NCBI taxonomy): Eukaryota > Viridiplantae > Streptophyta > Magnoliopsida > Asparagales > Orchidaceae > Papilionanthe > Papilionanthe hookeriana x Papilionanthe teres. Next base: position 6,800 of record JAKZJZ010001476.1, on the reverse strand, counting down.
AATATCGATATTTGTCAAATTTATATTTGAAATGTCAATTTTATGTTGGTTATGTCGATTTATGTTAGAAATATCGAATTTATGTCGGTTATATCGATTTTGGTTTGAAATGTTAAATTTATGTTCTGACTTAAGTTTAAACTTAAATCCTAAGTTCATGTCTATCTGAACTTAAGTTAAAAGGTTTGGTTTAGATTAACTTGAATTCATGTCTGTCTGAACTTAAGTTAAAAGGTTGAAAGTTAGATTCAATATTGATTGAATTAACTTAGGTTCATGTCTGGTTGAGCCTAAGTTAAATTCAATGTTGATTGAATCTAATTAACTTGAGTTCATATTTGTCTGAACTTAAGTTAAAAGGTTGAAAGTTAGATTCAATATTGATTAATTTGGGTTCATGTCTGGTTGAACCTAAGTTAAATTCAATGTTGATTGAATCTAATTAACTTGAGTTCATGTCTGTTTGAACTTAAGTTAAAAGGTTTGACTTAATCAGAATATACTTAATTATGTTTTAAGCCTTGTTTAAATAGGATTTAAAGGTTAATTAAATCTAATAAATTAGACTTAATTATAATTTCAGACCATCTAAGTCCTTTTTAGGTAAGGCTTAAGTTTTAATCAAGTCTAATTTGATTTAACTGAGATTTGTTTAGATATTAAGTCTTAGTGAATTAGACTTAGTCATGATTTGTGTTTATTTAAACCTTAGTTGATTATGGTTTAATGATTTAATTGAGTCTAATGTAATAGACTTAATTAAAGTTTGTGTCGGATTTGGATTAGACTTAAGTTCACGTCAGATCGAATCTTAAGTACGATTTAACTTAAGTCTAATGTGGGTTAGACTTAAGTTAGATCTTGAGTTAGATTTAGGTTTGACTTAGGTTTATGTTAAGTTGAACCTAAGTTTGGTTTGACTTAAGTCTAGTGTAAGTTAGACTTAAGTTAAATTTTGAGTTTAGGTTAAGTTAGGTTCAATTCAGATTGAACCTAGACTTAAGGTCGACTTAAGTTTAATATGGGTTGAACTTAAGTTAAGGTTTAACTTGAATTAAGTTAGGTTCTAGTTAGGTTTAACCTAAACTTAAAGTTAACTTTAGTTCAATGTGGGTTAAATTAAAATTTAATTTGAGTTTAAGTTAGGTTGAACTCAAGTTTAATTCAGATTAGGTTAGGTTCAATATGGGTTGAACCTAAGGTTTTAGGTTAAGTTAGGTTCAATGTGGGTTGAACCTAAAGTTTAGGTTAACTTGAGTTCAAGTTAGGTTGGACTCAAGTTAGGTTATGTTTAGGTTAGGTTCAATGTAGGTTGAACCTAAGGTTTAGGTTAACTTGAGTTCATATTAGATTGGACTCAAGATAGGTTAGGTTTAAGTTAGGTTCAATGTGGGTTGAACCTAAGGTTTAGGTTAACTTGAGTTCAAATTAGATTGGACTCAAGTTAGGTTATGTTTAAGTTAGGTTCAATGTGGGTTGAACCTAAGGTTTATGTTAACATGAGTTCAAATTAGATTGGACTCAAGTTAGGTTAGGTTTAAGTTAGGTTCAATGTGGGTTGAACTTAAGGTTTAGGTTAACTTGAGTTCAAATTAGATTGGACTCAAGTTAGGTAAGGTTTAAGTTAGGTTCAAAGTGAGTTGAACCTAAGGTTTAGGTTAACTTGAATTCAAGTTAGATTGGACTCAAGTTAGGTTAGGTTTAAGTTAGGTTCAATGTGGGTTGAACCTAAGGTTTAGGTTAACTTGAGTTCAAATTAGATTGGACTCAAGTTAGGTTAGGTTTAAGTTAGGTTCAATGTGGGTTGAACCTAAGGTTTAGGTTAACTTGAGTTCAAGTTAGATTGGACTCAAGTTAGATTAAGTTTAAGTTATGTTCAATGTGGGTTGAACCTAAGGTTTAGGTTAACTTGAGTTCAAATTAGATTGGACTCAAGTTAGGTTAGGTTTAAGTTAGGTTCAATGTGGGTTGAACCTAAGGTTTAGGTTAACTTGAGTTCATGTTAGATTGGACTCAAGTTAGGTTAGGTTTAAGTTAGGTTCAATGTGGGTTGAACCTGAGGTTTAGGTTAACTTGATTTCAAGTTAGATTGGACTCAAGTTAGGTTAGGTTTAATTGGTTAATTAGACTTAATATAGGCTAAGTCTAATGGTTTAAGGTTAAGTAAACCTAGTTTAGGTTAGGTTTAATTGGTTAATTAGACTTAATATGGGTTAAGTCTAATGGTTTAAGGTTAATTAAACCTAATTTAGGTTAGGTTTAATTGGTTAATTAGACTTAATATGGGTTAAGTCTAATGTTTTATGGTTAATTAAACCTAATTTGATTAAGGTTTAGTTTAATTAAATGAACTTAATTTGGATTAAATTCATTTAGTTAAAGGTTAATTAAACCTAATTTGATTAAGGTTTAGTTTAATTAAATGAACTTAATTTGGATTAAATTCATTTAGTTAAAGGTTAATTAAACCTAATCTAATTAAGATTTAATTTAATTAAATGAACTTAATTTGGGTTAAGTTCATTTAGTTAAAAGTTAATTAAACCTAATTTGATTAAGGTTTTGTTTAATTAAATGAACTTAATTTGGATTAAATTCATTTTGTTAAAGGTTAATTAAACCTAATCTAATTAAGGTTAAATTATTATTTAAACCTAATTTAATTAAGGTTTAAGTTGGTTAAGTAAGTTTAATGTAAATTAAACTTTAGTTAATATTTAATTGTTGTTAAACCTAATTTAAGTAAGGTTTAAGTGAGTTAACTAGGTTTAATAAGGGTTAAACCTTGTTTAGGGTTTAATGATGCTTAAACCTAATGTAAGTAAGGTTTAAGTAAGTTAACTAGGTTTAATAAGGGTTAAACCTATTTAGGGTTTAATTATGCTTAAACCTAATGTAAGTAAGGTTTAAGTAGGTTAACTAGGTTTAATGTGAGTTAAACCTAGTTTAGGGTTTAATGGTGCTTAAACCTAATATAAGTAAGGTTTAAGTAAGTTAACTAGGTTTAATGTGGGTTAAACCTAGTTTAGGGTTTAATGGTGCTTAAACCTAATATAAGTAAGGTTTAAGTAAGTTAACTAGGTGGTGGCGATGGAATTATAATTATTTCCGAAATGTGTCCTTGGTGCGGATGAGGTCATGTCATCGCCATCCAATATATCATATCAATGTCAAGGAATCGCCATCTAATATTGGCCTAGTTTTATTCGTATAAATCCTATGAAGGATTTAGAGAATTTTAGGACTAATAGTAGAAAAGGATGTTTATGATAATTCTTATATGAGGATATTCTAGAATAACATATTCTAGAATTTTCATATTAAGAAAAATCATAGTAAACCAGAGATTTCTATTTTGGGTTCTTTTAGATCTCCTATGAGGTAAGCCTCTATAGTTAATTACATCTTAAACAATTCTCAATTGTTTAGGAAAACTTCTGATTAATGTTAATCATTTGTTTTCTAAAAAATTATTTTAAGGAGAGATGTACCCACTATCACTCCTAAATGTCGTTGAATGCTTTAGGTATTATGACTAACCTAAAAGTTTTACTTTTGTTGGCATGTCGTTGTTGTGTTAAAAAGTTTTAGGTTATATGTCTAACCTAAAATTTTTGATTTGTTGTCAATGCCGTTGTTTTGTTAAAAAGTTTCAGGTCATATGTCTAACCTAAAAGTTTTGTTTTGTTGTCCATGTCGTTGTTTTGTTGTAAACTTTCAGGTTATATGTCTAACCTAAAAGTTTTGTTTTATTTTGTTGCTAATATTCCGTCGTCGACGTCCTGCAAAACAGAGTTAGCACACCCTATAACATGCAAAGAAAATCTAAACGGAATTTCTTGTTTTCATCCTGCAAAGAAAATATTTTCAGAAATAATGTCACAGATTATTTTTTTGAATGTTAAGTTATTTCGAAATCTCAACTTCATGCTAATCATGTTGTTTTATTTTTGAAATGTCAAATTTTCATTGATTATGTCAACACTAGATTTATGTCGATTATGTCAATTTCAATTTTAGAATGTCTAACTATGTCGGTCTTGATCTGAAATGTTGAATTGATCTTGAGTTTGAACTTAAATTTTGGGTTCGTGTCTATTGTTGAATTCATGTATGTCGAAAGATTTAAAGTTAAATTCAATATTGATTGAACTAACTTGGGTTCATGTCTGGTTGAACCTAAGTTAAATTCAATGTTGATTGAATTTAATTAACTCGAGTTCATGTCTGTCTGAACTTAAATTAAAAGGTTTAAAGTTAAATTCAATATTGATTGAATTAACTTGGATTCATGTCTGGTTGAATCTAAGTTAAATTCAATGTTGATTGAATTTGATTAACTTGAGTTCATGTCTGTTTGAACCTAAGTTAAAAGGTTTAAAGTTAAATTCAATATTGATTGAATTACCTTGGGTTCATGTCTGGTTGAACCTAAGTTAAATTCAATGTTGATTGAATTTAATTTACTCGAGCTCATGTCTGTCTGAACTTAAGTTAATAGGTTTGGTTTAGGATGGACTTAATTAAATTTTAAACCTTGTTTAAATAGGATTTAAAGGTTAATCAAGCCTAATAAATTAGACTTATTTAGAATTATAGACCATTCAAATCCATTTTAGGTAAGGTTTAAGTCTTAATCAAGTCTATTTTGTTGGACCTAGATTTAGGATTGTCTTAAGTTCATTAGGGGTTGAACTCAAGTTCAGTTTGATTTAAGTCTAATGTAGATTAGACTTAACTTTGGTTTGGGTTGAATTTAGGTTCAATGTGGATTGGACCTAAGATTTAGATTAACTTGAGTTCAAGTTGGATTGAATTCAAGTTGGATTATGTTTAAGTTTAGGTTAGGTTCATTGTGGGTTGAACCTAAGGTTTATGTTTACTTGAGTTCAAGTTGGGTTGAACTCAAGTTAGGCTATGTTTGAGTTTAAGTTAGGTTCAATATGGATTGGACCTAAGATTAGGTTTACTAGAGTTTACGTTGGATTGGACTAAAGTTAGGTTATGTTTGAGTTTAAGGTAGGTTCAATGTGGATTGGACCTAAGATTAGGTTTACTTGAGTTTACGTTGGATTGGACTCAAGTTAGGTTATGTTTGAGTTTAAGTTAGGTTCAATGTGGATTGGACCTAAGATTAGGTTTACTTGAGTTTACGTTGGATTGGACTCAAGTTAGGTTATGTTTGAGTTTAAGTTAGGTTCAATGTGGATTGGACCTAAGATTAGGTTTACTTGAGTTTACGTTGGATTGGACTCAAGTTAGGTTATGTTTGAGTTTAAGTTAGGTTCAATGTGGATTGGACCTAAGATTAGGTTTACTTGAGTTTAAGTTGGATTGGACTCAAGTTAGGTTATGTTTGAGTTTAAGTTAGGTTCAATGTGGAATGGACCTAAGATTAGGTTTACTTGAGTTTAAGTTGGATTGGATTCAAGTTAGGTTTTTTTGAGTTTAAGTTAGGTTCGATGTGGGTTGAACCTAAGGTTTAGGTTAACTTGAGTTCAAGTTAGATTGGACTCAAGTTATGTTAGGTTTAAGCTAGGTTCAATGTGGGTTGAACCTAAGGTTTTGGTTAACTTGAGTTCAAGTTTAGGTTGGACTCAAGTTTTGTCTAAGTTTAGGTTATATTGGACTTGGACTAAAAGGTTGGATTTGGATTTAATTTGGCCTTAGTTGAAATTAAGTCTAATGTAGTAGACTTAATTAGGATTTGTGTTTGATTAAGTCTTACTTAGTTTAAGACTTAATAGTTTAATTAGGTCTAATAAGTTAGACTTAATTAAGGTTTATGTTTGATTAAACCTTAGTTAGTTAAGGTCTAATGGGTTAGACCTAATTAGGGTTTAAGTTTGATTAAACCTTAGTTAGTTAAGGTCTAATGGTTTAATTTGGTTTAATGTGTTAAAACGAATTATAGTTTAAGCTTTATTAAACCTTAAGTTAGTTAAGGTCTAATGGTTTAATTAGGACTAATGGGTTAGACCTAATTAGGGTTTAAGTTTGATTAAACCTTAGTTAGTTCAGGTCTAATGGTTTAATTAGGTCTAATGAGTTAGACCTGATAAGGGTTTAAGTTTGATTAAAACTTAGTTAGTTAAGGTCTAATGGTTTAATTAGGTCTAATGGGTTAGACCTAATTAGGGTTTAAGTTTGATTAAACCTTAGCTAGTTAAGGTCTAATGGTTTAATTAGGTCTAATGGGTTAGACCTAATTAGGGTTTAAGTTTCATTAAACCTTAGTTAGTTAAGGCTTAATGGTTTAATTAGGTCTAAGGGTTAGACCTAATTAGGGTTTAGGTTTGATTAAACCTTATGTTTAAGGAGGTTAATTAAGTTTAGTATGTCTTTAAACCTAATTAAGGGAATTTAGCTTTGATTAATTAAGTTTAATATGTCCTTAAACCTAATTAAAGGGTGTTTGGTTTTGTGTTAATTAAGTTTAATATGTCCTTAAACTTAATTAAAAAGAGTTTAATTTTTATTAAACCTATGTTAGGTAAGTTCTAATAGGATAATTAAGTTTAATGTGTCCTTAAACTTAATTAAAAAAAGTTTGATTTTTTTATTAAACCTAATTTAGGTAAGGTTTAATGGGTTAATTAAGCTTAGTGTGTCTTTAAACTTAATTAAAGAAGTTTAATTTTTATTAAACCTAATTTAAGTAAGGTTTAATGGGTTAATTAAGTTTAGTGTGTCTTTAAACTTAATTAAAGAAGTTTTTATTAAACCTAATTTAGGTAAGGTTTAATGGGTTTAAATGTCATTTTAAGCCTTAATTGAATCTAATCTTGTCATTTTAGACT
>JAKZJZ010001475.1:0-27613 GCA_022702705.1 Papilionanthe hookeriana x Papilionanthe teres | reverse complement strand
TGTACTTCGTTCAGTTACGTATTGCTTTTAAAATACTTTTCAAAAATTCACCAAATTGGTTTTGGAGCCTCTCTGATATCAGGGGAACCTAAGAAAATTAAAATTTCAATTTTCTAAAAAAGTTGATTTTTAATAATATTTTAATATTTTTAATAATTAAAAAATAAAAAATAATAAAAATCACAAAAATAATAAAATTCACCAAAATGTCACATTTTGAATTTTAATCACTTAGGAACAAATCCCACATTTTTCCTAGGTCTATTTAGTGAGATATTGAATTTTAAAGCCCTAGGGTAATTTTAAAATTAAAAAAAAATGTATTTTCTAGCATTCTCACTAAAATAATTATAATAAATCATAGAAAAATCAGAAAATTGCAAAATTTGTTTCTCTGGTTTCCTTGATATCAGAGAGATTTTTGAAAAATATAAAATCCATTTTTCAACATTTATTTTATTTTTAAATTAATTAACACTCCAAAACTCAAAATAATTATAATAAAAATAATATAATTCAAAAAAATCACCAAAATTGGTCCAAGTGCTTCTCTGGTCATTAGAAATGTCCCCTAATTTTCTTAAGGACAGAAACTTTCCTTTGGTCATGTTATCAAATTTTCCTTGAAAATCTCTATTTTCCACCAAAAATAATTATATAAATAAATTAAATACGAGAAAAATCACATTTTCTCCTCTCATGTCTTTATTGACATATAAGTGAAGTCACATAAAAATTTCAAGTTCATTTAAGTTCAATTTAGTGAGTTATAAAATTATTAAGCTTAAGGGGTAAAATGGTAATTAAACTTTCAACCCTTAATTAAAACTTTAGGTTTAATAAAAAATCAACAAGTAAAACATTTGATCTTAATCTGATTTGGATGATTGAAATTTAAATAATTAAAGGGTAGAAACTCATTAAACAAATTTTAAAATAATTAAACTTTAATTAAATAATAGATTAAATTTGGAAGAATAATAAAATTGGAATTATTAAAATAAGGGATATTTATTAGGAAGAGATTTATTCTTTAATTTAAAAAATCCCTAAACTAATTATATCATTAACACTTAACTCTTAATTAAAATGATAACTCAAATTTAAAATATTAAAAGACTTAATTAAATCATTAAACTCTTTTAAAATCTCAATTAAAATTATAAATTAAATTAAATTAAAATTAAATTAAATAATTAAATTAAATTAAATTAAACAATTAAATTAAATTAAATTAAATAATTAAATTAAATTAAATTAAACAATTAAATTAAATTAAATTAAATTAAATTAAATTAAATTAAATTAAATAATTAAATTAAATTAAATTAAACAATTAAATTAAATTAAATTAAATTAAATCAAATCAAATTAATTAAACATCAAATCAAATTAAAATTAAATTAAGTTAAATTAAAACTCAATTAAATTAAATTGAATTAAATATAACGTCACCTAAGACATAAAAGAAATTAAATATAAAGCAACTTTTTAACTTAAATCAAATCATTTAAATACTAATTTACCCTTGAAAGCTTTGATTATTATAACTCCTAAATGAAACATTAAATGAAGTGCTACTTCACTCATAAGATATTCAAATGTCTTAATTCACCTGGGCATGTTAACAAAACTTGAAAACCTCGGACGATTGATTCATTTATATGATTAAATTCATTTGGACTTAAAATAATCCTAAAAATATTGAAAAGATGTTTAAGATTCTTCTTAAGCACTTCCTCAATATGATAGGATATTTATAAGAACAATTGGACTTAATTGTTCTTTGATGAAGAAAATCGTCCTCAAACAAAAACACAAAGAACCTAGACGTCATAGGAGATGACTAGCTATAGGATTAGGAATTTGGTAGAAAACCATAACCTTTCCCTTAGCTTTACCTAGGAACTTGCTTAAATATTCTAATTGTGTTTTAAGTGTAGCTTGGGATGACGGGAAGACCCTCCAGGTACGCTTGTATTTTATTGCAATTTACTTTCTTGCAATTTACTTCCCTGCAATTTACTTTATTGCAGATGCACTTTACTTTTCTTGCATGATAAAACAATCGTTGCATGAAAACCCACACCTTTAGGATAGTCCCTAAAACTGAAACCAAAACTAAGTTAAAAGTCATTGCAAGATAAAATTCACCGCCACAACATTTCAAAATATAAAACAACTCAAAATTTAATCACAAACAGAACACAAAACTACAATTGCAACTAAATTAAAACGTCCTGTTGGATGATCGGGAATACCTTCGGATGATGTAACCTACGTGTTGCTAACGGGATTTCCGACGGTCTAAATGAAAGTGTGGAACTCATTCGAGTTGAGTTTAGCAAATTCATCCGGACTAAGTGAATCCGATAAAAATAATGATGCCGGAAGGATGGAACCGTGGGATCTTAACCGGTGTCGTTATAATCAACTTTAAGATTTGTTTTAATCAAAATAAAAAAAACACTTGGAAATTAAGACTTCTCTAAACCAAAACACTTTTCTCATCTCCTGATTTATGATTTCTAAAACTAAACCTCTGCAACAACAAGGAGCTTGGAGCATGGTGGGCAGCACGGCCATCGTCGTCGGCAAAACTTGAACCTACTTCAGCAAAACCTTCTTAGAATTAAACAACAAAGCCATAGGACTTCGAGGTAGCTTGCCTAATGCAACATAAATCCTCAACCTCTTTGTTAGGCATTTGCATTGCAAATTAAGCCCTAACCGGTCTTAGGATTCCGAGGTAGTCGTCCGATACGACAATAAACCCTCACATCTTCTAGTGCTATTTGTTTGATTTTATCATACAAATATAAGCCCTAATTAATTAAAATTGGCAAGATTGAAATACTAAATAAACATTAGGACTTTCCTAAATTCAAGCCAAACAATAGGATAGTCGGGAAATTACCGAAGTTCACTTCGAATCATTGATTTCTCCTACCTTTCTTCCTTCGGATTCACAAAACAAAAATGTTCCAAATTTGATCCATTCCCTATTGAAATTCCAAAATTCAATCTTTGAAAACCTTAAACTTTGAAATTCTCGAGAGCAGAGTATCGGTTATTATCGAGAGTTTTCTTAGGTGATTCTCGTGACTTAAGATGTAATTAACTATAGGGGCTTGCCCTTATAGGGAATTTTAAAGAACCTAGTAATATAAACCCCGTTTAATACTTTCATATTAAGCAGGGGAATTTGTCGGCTTATAAAATTGTTTCGCAGACCAAACGGATGTCACAAAACTTCTAGTTTATTTGATCGAGCCCCACCCTCAAGCAGTGTGTCTATCCTTAGGGATAGATACACGGTTTGTGGTGCGGTGCTCATTTATATAAACTATTTGGGATGTGAGATCGGTTTAATCTCATATCTTAAAACTTTCAAATTTAAAATTATTTTCAAAGTCAAATACTACTTTCTAAATTATATATATATTTAAATCAAATTTAAAATTTAAATTCGCCGACAACTTTAGAATTGTCCTGATTTTGGGCTCGATTAAATAAACTAGAAGATTTGTGACATCCGTTTGGTCCGCGAACCAATTTTATAAGCCGACAAATTCCCCGCTTAATATGAAAGCATTAAACGGGGTTTATATTACCTCGTGTTCTTTAAAATTCCTATAAGGGCAAGCCCCTATAGTTAATTACATCTTAAGTGATGGGAATCACCTAAGAAAACTCTCGATAATAATCAATAATTCTGCTCTCAAGGATTTCAAAGTTTAATTTTTCAAGAGATTGAATTTTGGAATTTCAATAGGGAATGGATCAAATTTGGAACATTTTGTTTTGGGAATCCAAAGGAAGAAAAGTAGGAGAAATTACAGATTCGAAGTGAACTTCGGTAATTTCCCGACTATCCTATTGTTTGGGTTGGATTTAGGAAAGTCCTATTGTTTATTTAGTATTTCAATCCTGCCAATTTTAATTAAATAGGGCTTATATTTATATGATAGAATCAAACAAATAGCCTCGAAGATGTGAGGGTTTATTGTCGTACCGGACGACTACCTCGGAATCCTAAGACCGGTTAGGGCTTAATTTGCAATGCAAGTGCCTAACGAAGAGTCGAGGATTTATGTTGCACTAGGCAAACTACCTCGAAGTCCTATGGCTTTGTTATTTAATTCTAGGAAAGTTTTGCTGAAGTAGACTCAGGTTTTGCTGATGACGATGGTCGCGCTGCCCACCATGCTCCGAGCTCCTTGTTGTTGCAGAGGTTCAATTTTAGAAGTCATAAATCAGGGGATGAGAAAAGTGTTTTTGTTTAGAGAAAATCTTAATTTCCGAGTGATTTCAATACTTTAATTAAAACAAATCTTAGAGTTGATTATAACGACACCGGTTAAGATCCCACTGTTCCATCCTTCTGGCATCATTATTTTTATCGGATTCACTTAGTCCAAATAAATTTGCTAAACTCAACTGAATGAGTTCCACACTTTCATTTAGACCGTGGGAAATCCCGTTAGCAACACGTAGGTTACATCATCCGAGGTATTCCCGATCATCCAACGGACGTTTTAATTTAATTGTAATTGTAGTTTTGTGTTCTGTTTGTGATTAAATTTTGAGTTGTTTTATATTTTGAAATGTTGTGGCGGTGAATTTGATCTTGCAATGACTTTTAACATAGTTTTGGTTTCAGTTTTAGGAACTATCCTAAAGGTGTGGATTTTCATGCAACAGTTGTTTATCATGCAAGAAAAGTAAGTGCGATGCGATTAATGAAATTGCAATAATGTAAATTACAAGAAAGTAAATTGCAATAAAATAAAAGCGTACCTGGAGGGTCTTCCCGTCATCCCAAGCTGCACTTAAAACAAAATTAGAATATTTAAGCAAGCTCCTAGGTAAAGCTAAGGGAAGGGTTATGGTTTTCTACCAAATTCCTAATCCTATAGCTAGTCATTTCCTATGACGTCTAGATTCCTTGTGTTTTTGTTTGAAGATGATTTTCTTCATCAAAGAACAATTAAATTCAATTGTTCTTATAAACATCCTATCATATTGAGAAAGTGTTTAAGAAGAATCTTAAACATCTTTTCAATATTGCTAGAATTGTTTTAAGTCCAAATGGATTCAATTACACAAATGAATTAATCGTCCAAGAATCTCAAGTTTTGTTATCTTGCTCGGTGAACTAGGACATTTGAATATCCTATAGGTGAAGTAACATTTCATTTAATATTACGTTTAGGAGTTATGATAACTAAAGCTTTTGAGGGTAAATTGGTGTTCAAATGATTTGTGATTTACTTTAATTTCAATTAATTTGGAATAGTGTTCAAGTTATTTTAGATTTATTTTGAATTCTTTATGTCTTTGGTGATGTTATATTTAATTCAACTTAATTTAATTTAATTTAATTTAATCTTTAATTTAATTTAATTCAATTTAATTTAATTTAGTTTGATTTGATGTTAAATTAAATTAATTTGATTTTAATTTAATTTGATTTGATTTAATTTAATTTAATTTAATTTAATTTAATTTAATTTAATTTAATTTAATTTGTTCATTTAATTTAATTTTAATTTGTTTATTTAATTTAATTTAATTTAATTTAATTTAATTTATTTAATTTAATTTAATTTTTAATTTAATTCAACTTTTAATTTTAATTTAATTTAATTTAATTTAATTTACTTAATTTAATTTAATTTTTAATTTTATTTTATTTTTAATTTTAATTGAAATTTTAAAAGAGTTTAATAATTTAATTTTAGTTTAATGACTAAGTCTTTTAATGTTTTGAATTTGAGTTATCATTTTAATTAAGAATTGAATATTAATGAGATAATTAATTTAGGGATTTTTAAATTAAGGAATAAATCTCTTCCTAATAATATCCCTATTTTAATAATTCTATTTTTATTATTCTGCCAAATTTAATCAATTATTTAATTAAGGTTTAATCATTTTAAATTACTTAATGGGTTTCTACCCTTTAATTATTTAAATTTCAATCATCCAAATTAGATTAGGATCAAATATTTTACTTATTAATTTTTTTATTAAACCTAAAGTTTTAATTAAGGGTTAAAATTTTAATTACCACTTTGCCCTTTAAGCTTAATAATTTCATAACTCACTAAATTAAACTCAAATGAACTTGAAATTTTTATGTGACTTCACTCATATGTCAATAAAGACATGAGAGAAGAAAATGTGATTTTTCTGTATTTAATTTATTTATATAATTATTTTTGGTAGAAAATAGAGATTTCCAAGGAAAATTTAATAACATGACCAAGGAGAAGTTTCTGTCCTTAAGAAAATTAGGGGACATTCCTAATGACAAGAGGACCACTTGGACCAATTTTGGTGATTTTTTGAATTATATTATTTTTATTATAATTATTTTAAATTTTGGAGTGTTAATTAATTTAAAAATAAAATAAATATTGAAAAATGAATTTTATATTTTTCAAAAATCTCTCTGATATCAAGGAAATCAGAGAAATAAATTTTACAATTTTCTGATTTTTCTATGATTTATTATAATTATTTTAGTGAAAATGCTAGAAAATACATTTTTTAATTTTAAAATTACCCTAGAGCTTTAAAATTTAATATCTCACTAAATAGACCTAAGAAAAATATGGGGTTTGTTCCTAAGTGATTAAAATTTAAAATGTGACATTTTGGTGAATTTTATTATTTTTGTGATTTTTATTATTTTTTAATTATTAAAATATTAAAATAATATTAAAATCAACTTTTTTAGAAAATTGAAATTTTAATTTTCTTAAATTCCCCTGATATCAGAGAGGCTCCAAAACAAATTTGGTAAATTTTTAAAAAGTATTTTGAAAGTTATGAATTTTTAAAGTTTAAAATGACCAAATGGCTTAATCAACCCAATTAGTAGGGCTAACCAAGTCCAATTGACCTCAAATTTTTATGGTGGGTTCCTCTGATCCTAAATGTCAGTGGAGAATTGATTTCAAGTTAATTTAATGTATGGTTAGCTCTAATTAATTAGAGATCCATTTTGGGTGTTTAAGCCAATTAGGGTTGTTTTAAATGAACTAACTCAAAACCTATTTTTCCTAGGGTCCTCTGGTCATAGGGAACATCACCAAATTTTTCTAGAATTTATTTCACAACATGCTATTTATTGGAATTAAAATACTCAAAACAGTAACATGAATTTGAAAAATCAATAACTCTTCATAGGGATGGCCTCTGACTTTGGAAAATTCAAGGAATGTTCCCAAATTCAGAGGCTTCAAAAGCCCTATGGTCTCATGCCATGGTGAATTGTATACATGCATGGAGAATTAAAAATATGCAGAGAGTAAATAAATTATTAAAAATAAAATACTTGATGAAATTAAATAATTTTTTTTCCACATTATTTTGCTCTGTTCACTGAGCAAGATGGTATTTTTATTTTATTTTTCTGATTTTTCTACACAAAGTTATGAATTTTTGAAGTTTAGGGAATTAAATAAATCAGAAAAATCCCTAATTTTCTATTTATCCACACGGCGCCGCGTCAACCTCGGCGACTCCGAACACACACGCGTCGCGCTCCCATTCGACGCCGCCATCCGAGTCGGCGGCCCGAGCCCCGCGGTTCTCGTACCGTCTCCTGATCCGACGCGATCCTGGCCGTCCGTCCGCGCGTGTATTGAATGGATGGCATCCGTTCATTGTCCCCAAGTGACCTCACCCGAGAGCCGTCCACACTAAATCCCTAATATCTCACTCGATACTCAATGGATTTTCATGTTCTTATGCTCTATGGATTCGTCTTGAAGAGAAGAACACATCCATACGGTGATCATGCATTGAAATTAGAGCATTTGAAATGGAGAATCTCCAGAAGCTCGGGATGAAGAATTAGCTCATACCTTTGCTCAAAGAAGTGTGGCTTCGATCTGAGGGTTGTTGCACCTTCGATTGGATCCCAGCAAGCTCTAGATGAAGTCTCCTGGTCTGGTGAATTGTCTAGGTGGGATTTCGACCAAGCCCGATCACAAAGCTTGGAGGCTGGAGCAACTGGGTGGCCTGGAGATGGTGCTTTTGCTGGTGGACACCTTCCCTTGGTCTGGTGAAGGTGTAGAACCAATCAATTTGGGGATTGGCTCACTGTGGAGAAGTGTCTTGATTTTGGGCCTAGATTTCAACTCTGAAATTGAGCTCACAGAGAAGAAATGGCGGGGGATCTCGGTGGGGATTAAGTGCTCTGTGTATGGGGAGGAGTCCGGAACAATTTTGGCGAGTTTCCTTAAGGTTTGTTTTCGGCACCTCTCATGGCCGAGAGGGGTGGTGTTTAAATAGGAGAGGGTGGAGGGCCTCCCGAGGAGAGTTAGGGCTTGAGATCGAGCTGCTCTTGGTAAGAGAAGAACGGCTCCAATGGCCACCGGGGATGGAGGCGGCTCGGCGAGTGAGAATTCCAAGTTGGGCTCACATGTGAGCTCTCGGCCATGGTGTTTTCCGGCGACCCGAGCGGCCGGCCGGCGAGCATGGGTCACCCTCGTGTCCAGGTGGGTCAGGGCTGGAGGTTTGTGCGGTCAATTGGCCATGGACATGTGTAAAGGGTTTGAATCAAAATGGAATGGGAAAGGGCTAGTTTTGGGTCTAAATGGGTCAACCCTTGGTTTTGGGTTAGGTTCACCCTCCAAGGTCAATTTGGGCTGAAGGGAAAGTCACTCGGATCAGCTTGATTAGTGGGGTCAAGTCACAATCCAAGTACAATTAAGTCTAAGCATGGTTTAGTGGAGTCATGGAAGTGGTTAATCACTCTTAAGAGAATATGGAAAGGGCCTCCTCCTCTTGCCATCTTGGGTATGGTGAGGTGGAAAGTAGATTCCATGGCTCTCATGGCTCCCATGTGGCTCATGCATGGCTTCATGGCTCACCTTTGGCTTGGGAAAAGTGAAGTCAATTTCATGGAAATGGATTTAAGGAAAATTTTGGTATTTAGGGGTGATTTGGCATGAGGCTTGATTTGGAATTATTTGATGATGAATTAAGGACTTAGGTAATGGCTTTAATTAAGTGGATGGCAAATGGAGATGTCATGTGGGCTTTAGGGTGGATTTTGGGCTTTTTGAAATGGTTTTAGATGGGCTTTTAAGATGGTTTAGGAAAGTGGGCTTTTGAATTTTAAAATGGATTTTGGAATGAAATTTTGTAAAGAGATTGGGCCAAATAATTGTTGGGTTTAGCTCATGGATGTATCATGAGTGACTTGAAGCAAATTGGGGGTGATTTGGGTTTGAATTGGGTTGAATTTGGGCTCTTTTGGTGAATGGGCCAATATAGGTCCAAGTGGGCCAAGTTGGGCCAATGTTGGGCTAGGGTTGAAATTGATGTAAAATAAATGTTGAGAAATGTTTATGGGAGTGTTTCAAAGAGGTTTTGACTTTGGTTGGGCTTTGATTTTGGGGAATTTTGGGCTCATTTGGGTTAGGTTTGGGTTTAGGTCAAAATTGGGCCTTTTAGCTTTGGGTTGAATTTGAGTGGGATTTGGGTTCAAATTTTGGGCAAAGCATGTTAGTGTTTTACTTGTGGGGATGCTACGGAGGATTTAGAAAAGATTTGGGGTTAATTGGAGTTAAATTGGGTGAGTTTGGGTTAGGTTTGGGTCATGGGTCAAAATTGGTCTTTAAGGTCAAAAGTGAAATTGGATTCAAATGTCAATAAAATTGGGCTTGAAATTGGTCCAGATTGACATTTGGGATGTTAAATTGAAGTTTAGAATTGAATTGGACCAAAATTGGGGTCAATTGGGTAGGTTTGGTTTGACATTGGGTTCACTTTGGGTTAAAATGAGTCAAATTGGGGGTTTTGACAAAAGTAGGGTAAATTGACAAAATTGGCCCATGGTGTAGTTGGACAAAATGAAATTGGGAATATTTGGGATTTTCTAGAATTTCCTGGGAATTTTCTGAATTTTTGGATTTTTGGGTCAAGGGGGGTATTTTGGGTATTTGGAGGGTATTGGGAGGTATTTTTGGAATTCTTGGTATTTTTTGGTATGGATGATCAATTTGAGTGATGTGGAAATGTTTGGGATTGATTTTGAGGAATTTTGGGTAATTTAGGTGATTTTGAAAAATTTGGGTAATTTCAGGGGCTTTGGGTAGGTTAGGCGGGTGTAGGGTCTCGGGGGTCAAAAATTGAAAATTTGGAAAATTGAAAATTTGGAAAATTGAAAATTTGGAAAATTGAAGATTTGGAAAATTGAATATTGGGTGAATTTGAGTGGAATGAAATCATTTTGGTTGAGCCATGAAGCCATATCAAGCCCACATGAGCCATGAAGGGACTCATTTGAGGCATTCACTATGTTGTTCCTAACCCTCTTAGCCAAAGGCTTAGGGGTTAAGGACCATCCATGTGAATCACCTATATGAGTCAGGAGGTCAAGTTAGGTATAGGTGTGTGAAAGTGTAGTGTATAGGTGTAGTGTGTGTGTAAGTCGGCCCCTTCACCAGACCAGGCCACCTGTGGTAATCCTAAGGCCAAAGAGTCCTATAGGAACTCATCCTTTAAACTTCCACATTTGATTTCAACCCTCTAGGTGATTAGGGGTCTACAGTCAAGTTTGTGGAGTTTGCAGGAGTTAAGAAGTGGTTTGAATTTCTAAAAGGTGGGTCCCAATTCTAGTCCTCTAAGATAGTCAAAGGAAAAGCCTAAGGCTAGATCCTAAGTACTAAAGAGAAGAAGAGAAGACCTCATCAAAAATGAGGTCAACAGAGACACGAAATCGACTGGCGATACTCAACAATTTACTACCCAAGAGCAAACGGCCTCGCTGAGGCTTTTAATAAAACTCTCGTTCAAATCTTAAAGAAAACTTTGGACGATAATAAGAGAAATTGGCACGAGAAGTTGTTAGAAGCCTTATGGGCCTACCGGACAACCTTCGAACTCCTACTCGAGCTACACCTTACGCTCCGGTGTATGGGTCCGAGGCAGATGTTACCTTTAGAGGTTCGGCTTCCTTCACTCGAATTGCGATTACAAACAAAATCACGACGAAGAGAACGCCAAATTATGACTAGAGGAATTAGAAAGCACGGAAGGGAAAAGACTTGCGGCGCAGACGAGATTTAGAACTATACCGAGCTAAGATGGTTCGAGCCCATGACAAGGCGGGTCCGCCCGAGAACCTTCAAAGTTGGTGACTTAGTTCTCATTCTCAAGAGACCTATTCTTGCACACCGCAAGATAGGAGGAAAATTTGAACCCACTTGGGAAGGGCCGTTCGTGGTTGAAGCGAGTATACTCGGGAGGTTCCTACCGGCTAGTGAATTGCCGGGGAGAACGACATATGCTTCCGATCAACGGACGATACTTAAAAAAGTATTACGCTACCTGATGTTTCGAAGGAATGAATTCTTCATCCCTAAGAAACACGGGCGAAGTAATTACTTATGACTGGGTCCGAACCAAAAAATAATAATAAAATGTGCTAAAATAAATAAAATCATGATAATAAAGTTTTCCTTGTTTTCTCTTCCATATCAAAATCTCTTTCCTGATCTTATCCCACATCATTCCTGTTAAATGTAAAAGTATAAGAGTAATAAAAAAAAAACAAACTGTCTTTAATAAACATTTTCTTAATGTTCTTGTTCTTAGTACAACCCCTGATCCTTTTCCTTGTCTTTTCGCAGGGAAATGTCGAGCGGGCGGTTGGTCCTGAACTTTAGAAATGGCGTAAGCCTTGCACTCGATGAAAAGAGGGTGAAAGATGGAGCGATAATCGAGATTGACTCGGATTTCGCACCGAGCAGAGCATGCAAGATGCGAGAAAAGTGACCGGGTCCCGAGTTGATCGAGAAGAACTGCCGGGCGGACATTGATGAAAGTGGGTGGCCCAAGCCACCAATCCAGCAGCAAGAAAAGAAAGACAAACACTGAAGAAGATAAGAAAATGAAGTCTGTAGTCGCTACAGCAGAGGGCAGGCTTGTCAGCGCCGCGCCCACAGAGATTCAAGAAGTTCAAAGAGCTACTCTCACAGCAACGCAACGAATAAACAATAATCGCCGCATCCGCAAAATATTAACCAAACTAGCAGCGGACCAGCACGACGAGACAGTTGCTACTGCCAGCACATACACTTCAAGGACACCGGTTCACCAGGAACCTGAAGAAAGGAGGCCAGCTCCTAGGATGACGGAAAGTACCGGGGAAATCTCACAAAAACCGAAGAAAGAAGGTTACCACGCCACCAGATAGAACCACCAGTGATGCATGACCTTGTTGCAGAAGCAACCCCGGGGGATGTCCCGATGGACATCATCCCCGAGGAGCCAAGGTATGCAGGAGAACTTGAAGGAATCGAGCCGTATATCCCACAATACGTCACCAGGCCTCACCATTTACAAATTATTCAAGAGTACGAGCTGGAAAGAATGCAGAATGTCGAAAAGAACACTTTTGAATACTTCGAGAGAATCAGAGGCAGAAGGATCAATATACTAGAGGGCCTCGAGCTACACACAGATGTATTCTCAGAGTATGAACAACAACAAATCATGGATTGCATCCGGGATTTGAAAAGAATGGGCCGAGCGGGCCGCCTAAGGGAAAACACATACTCAGAACCCCGGAGATGGATGCCAGGGAAAGGAAGAATCACAATACAATGTGGATGCTGTTACAACTTTGCGGAAGACGAGGAAGGAAACCCTCCGGGAATACTCCGTCATGGCCAAGTGGATCCGATGCCACTACTCATCAAGAGAATGGTAAAGAGAATGATAACATGGAGGGTACTGCCGGCGGATTGCATACCCAACAAGCTGCATTATTAACATCTACAAGCGGGGTGACTCGCATACCCCCACACATAGATCACCACGACTTTGTCGGACCTTTTCGCACGATCTCCTTTCCCGAACGAGTGTAACATCATGTTCGGATCCGACCTCCGGATAAGCAGGCCCGGGTGAGTTCACGGCCGGTGAAGATACCATTACTGGTAGGTTCCGTCATGATACTGAAGGATAACGGAGCAGATATCGCTAAGCATTGCATACCAGGAGAACCAATGAAGCGGATCTCAGTTACTTTTAGGAGGATGGACGACAGGAAGACACCTTACCATTTCTAGCCAGACCCGGAGCTAGAGAGCCTCCGACCTTACGAGCTGTGAGTTACATGGAAAATATCACACCTCCACCGTACATCCATCCGACATCCTTGCCAAGGATGGCTTGGAAGGTGATGTTATTGACCGTGTACCTCACTATTTAGACATGGATTTCTGACATTTACCCTTTTTGGATGGATTGACAAAGATCATACATAGTCCGTTTTGAGTCTACATGGATTGTATGAGATGTATTCCAAATCGAGTTGTATGATGTATCTTCAACATGATTGGAATGAAAGTGACCATGTCACATTTTTGGCCTTCACCTCTTTTGTGCAAATTGACTGGGAAACGCCATTAAAGTTAAATGAACTTCGAACAAAGAACAGAAAAGAAACAAAAAAAAAGAAAAACTTTCCTTAAAAATCTAAAAAATGATGAACTCCAAATTAACGATAAAATAAATTTGAATCGTTAAAGGACAAACAAAATGAGCACAAATTTTAAATCAAATTTCAAATTCGATCTTCCAAATGTCAAATCAAATCTCAATCAAATTTCAAATTTCAATCAAATTCCAAATCCAATCTCGATCAAATTTCAAATTTGATCTTCCAGATTTCAAATCAAATCTCAATCAAATTTCAAATTCAATCTTTCCAGATTCCAAATCAAATCTCAATCAAATTTCAAATTCAATCTTTCCAGATTCCAAATCAAATCTCAATCAAATTTAAAATTCAATCTTTCCAAATTTCAAATCAAATCTACATCAAAATCAAACTTTTGGGTCGAGGATTTTACATCCAAGACTGCATTGCTTTAGGATCCTTTCCCTATCGCAATGAAATACATCATATCAAACTTTTGGGTCGAGGATTTTACATCCAAGACTGCATTGCTTTAGGATCATTTCCCTATCGCAATGAAATACATCAAATCAAACTTTTGGGTCGAGGATTTTACATCCAAGACTGCATTGCTTTAGGATCCTTTCCCTATCGCAATGAAGTACATCAAATCAAACTTTTGGGTCGAGGATTTTACATCCAAGACTGCATTGCTTTAGGATCCTTTCCCTATCGCAATGAAATACATCAAATCAAACTTTTGGGTCTAGGATTTTACATTCGAGACTGCATTGCTTTAGGATCATTTCCCTATCGCAATGAAATACATCAAAATTCAAACTTTTGGGGTTAAGGATTTTACATCCAAGACTGCATTGCTTTAGGATTGTTTCCCTATCGCAATGAAATACATCAAATTCAAATTTTTGGGTTGAGGATTTTACTTCCGAGACTGCATTGCTTTAGGTTCTTTCCCTATCGCAATGAAATACATCAAAATCAAACTTTTGGGGTTAAGGATTTTACATCTGAGACTGCATTGCTTTAGGTTCTTTCCCTATCGCAATGAAATACATCAAAAAATCAAACTTTTGGAGTTGAGGATTTTACATCCGAAACTGCATTGCTTTAGGATTCTTTCTCCCTATCGCAATGAAATACATCAAAAATCAAACTTTTGGGTCGAGGATTTTACATCCAAGACTGCATTGCTTGAGGATTCTTTCCCTATCGCAATGAAATACATCAAAATCAAACTCTCGAGGTTAAGGATTTTACATCCAATATCGCATTGCTCTGAGATCCCTCCTCATTGTAATGAATCAATCCAATCAATTCAATTTTCTTTTGAGGTTGAAGATGTTACATCTAAAACCACAATATTCCAATCTTCATTTCAAGTCTAAATCCCTTCAAATTAATTTTGACAAACTTCAATCTAAATTGAAACTCCAAATTGAAATCTAAACTCACACATCAAAACTTAAAAAGAAACAAAATAAAATCTAAATTGAAATTCCCCCAGGTCATGTGATTTGGGATTCACCTCCTTTTCCTTTCCCCAGCGAGAGTTAAGGAATCTCCGGCCTCGAGATATACTCGACACTCCCCGACTGAAATTCTTCTACTTCGTCCTAAGTTTGTCACTTGGACATCCGTGTTGGTTTTGTTGATCTTTTCGGTCAACGCCAATACGCGCGGTGTGCTCCGTCGAGTCACCACACCTATTCGGGGTCCATTTGTTGACCTCATTTTCGATGAGGTCTTCTCTTCTTCTTTTAGTACTTAGGATCTAGCCTTAGGCTTTTCCTTTGACTATCCTAGAGGATTAGAATTGGGACCCACCACTTAGAAATTCAAACCACTTCTTAACTCCCCGCAAACTCTACAAACTTGACTATAGACCCCTAATCACCTAGAGGGTTGAAATCAAATGTGGAAGTTTAAAGGATGAGTTCCTATAGGACTCTTTGGCCTTAGGACTGCCCTGGGTGGCCTGGTCTGGTGAAGGGATGAATTACACACACACTACATTTATACACTACACTTTCACACACCTATACGCAACTTGACCTCCTGACTCATGTAGGTGATTCACATGGATGGTCCTTAACCCCTAAGCCCTTGGCTAAGAGGGTTAGGAACAACAATGTGGATGCCTCAAATGAGTCCCTTCATGGCTCATGTGGGCTTGATATCCTTTCATGGCTCAACCAAAATGATTTTATTCCACTTACATTCACCCAGTCTTCAATTTTCCAAATTTTCATTTTTTGACCCCCGGAACCCTACACCCGCCTAGCCTACCCAAAACCCTTGAAATCACCCAAATTTTTCAAAAATCCCAAATCACCCAAAATTCCTCAAAACCAATCCCAAACATTTCAACATCACTCAAATTGACCATCCATACCTAAAAATATCAAAAATTCCAAGAATACCTCCCAATACCCTCCAAATACCCAAAATACCCCTCTTGACCCAAAAATCCAAAAATTCAGAAAATTCCCAGAAAATTCCAGAAAATCCCAAATATTCCCAATTTAATTTTGTTCAACTACACCATGGGGGAATTTTGTCAATTTACCCCACTTTTGTCAAAACCCCCAATTTGACCCATTTTAACCCAAAGTGAACTCAATGTCGAACCAAACCTACCCAATTGACCCAAATCCTGGTCCAATTCAATTCTAAACTTCAATTCAACATTACCAATACCAATCTAGACCAAATCCAAGACCAATTTGATTGACATTTGGATCCAATTTCACTTTTGGCCTTAAAGCCCAATTTGGACCCATGACTCAAACCTAACCCAAACTCACCCAATTCAGCCCCAATTGACCCCAAATCTTTTCTAAACCTTCCTTAACATCCCCACAAACAAAACACTAACATGATTTGCCCAAGATTTATACCCAAACCCCACTCAAATTCACCCAAAGCTAAAAGGCCCAATTTTGACCTAAACCCAAACAAAAGTCAAAACCCAAATGAGCCCAAATCCCAAAATCAAAGCCCAACCAAAGTCAAAACCTCTTTGAAACACTCCCATAAACATTTCCCAACATTAATTTTACATCAATTTCAACCCTAGCCCAACATTGGCCCAAGTTAGCCCAATTTGATCTATATTGGCCCATTCACCAAAGGAGCCCAAATTCAACCCAATTCAAACCTAAATCACTCCCAATTTGCTCCAAATCACTCATGACACATCTATGAGCTAAACCCAACAATTATTTGGCCCAAGCCTTTACCAAAATTTCATCCCAAAATCCATTTTAAAATTCAAAAGCCCACTTTCCTAAACCATCTTAAAAGCCCATCTAAAACCATTTCAAAAGGCCTAAAATCCACCCTAAAGCCCACATGACATCTCCATTTGCCATCCACTTAATTAAATCCATTCCCTAAGTTCTAATCCCATCATCAAACAATTCCAAATCAAGCCTCATGCCAAATCACCCCTAAATACCAAAATTTTTCTTAAATCTATTTCCATGAAATTGACTCCACTTTTCCCAAGCCAAAGGTGAGCCATGCAAGCCATGGACAAGCCACATGAAGCCATGGAAGGCTTGACATGTGATCAAGCCATTAATGGCAAAAGGAGGGCCCCTTTCCTAATCCATCTTAAACCTTTTTTTACCTTAAGCATGTCACACACTAAACCATGCTTAGCCACCTCATCATGGATGGAGACCACACCATTTTCTCTTGGCTGACCCAAGTGATCCTTTTCAGCCCAAAACCAGGCCTTGGGTGGTGGACTTAACCCAAAACCAAGGGTTGACCCATTTAGACCCAAAACTAGCCCTTTCCCATTCCACTTTGATTCAAACCCTTTACACATGTCCATGGCCAATTGATCGCACAAACCTCCAGCCCTGACCCACCTGGACCTGAGGGTGACCCATGCCTGCCGGCCAGCCGCCTGGGTCGCCGGAAAACACCATGGCCGAGACCTTGGGAGGAGCTAAACTTTGGAATTCCACCTTGCTGAGCTGCCCCATGCCCAATGGCCACCATAGCTGTTCTTCCCATGACCAGAGCAGCTGATCCCAACCCTCGGCCATCCCCGTGAGGCTCTCCAGCCACCTCTATTTAAACCCGACTCCCTCACGGCCATGAGAGGAGAGTTGCACAAACCTTACCGAAACTCGCCAAAATTGTTCCAAATCCTTCTCCACCCTTAGAGCAGGTTGATACCCAAGTGTCAATTTGCCCTAATCCCCACTCGAAAAAATCCAATTTCTCAATCGAAATTCCACCCAAAACTAGGACACTTCTCCACAATGGATCAATCCTCAAATTGATTGGTCCTATACCTTCACCAGACCAAGAGAAGGTGTCCACCAAAGAAAAGCCCCATCTCCAGGCCACCCAGTTGCTCCAACTTCCAAGCTTTGTGATCGGCTGTGGTCGAAATCATACCTAGGCAATTCACCAGGCCAAGGGACTTCATCTGGAGCTTGCTGGGATCCAATTGAAGGGGACACAACCCTCAGATTGAAGCCACACTTCTCTGAGAAAAGGTATGAGCTAATTCTTCATCCCGAGCTTCTGGAGATTCTCCATTTCAAATGCTTTAATTTCAATGCATGATCACCGTATAGATGTGTTCGTCTCTTCAAGACGAATCCATAGAAGCTTAAGAACACAAAAATCAGTAAGTATTGAGTGAGATATTAGGGATTTAGTGTGGTTGGCTCTCGGGTGAGGACGCTTGGGGACGATGAACGGATGCCGTTCATTTAATACACGCGCGGACGGACGGCCAGGATCGCGTCGGATCAGGAGACGGAACGATACAGCGGGCCCCCGGAGCGCTGAGTCGGATGGCGGCGTCGAATCGGAGAGCGGCGTCGAATCGGAGAGCGCCACGCGGTGTTTCGGAGCTGTCGAGGTTGACGCGGCGCCGCGTGGATAAATAGAAAATTAGGGTATTTTTTCTATTTATTTAATTCCCTAAAATTTAAAAATTCATAACTTTGTGTAGGAAAATCATAAAAATAAAATAAAAATACACTCTTGCTCAGTGAACAGAGGAGAATAATGTGGAAAAGAAATCATTTAATTTCATCAAGTATTTTATTTTTAATAATTTATTTACCCTATGCATTGTTTTAATTCTCCATGCATATAGGAAATTCACCATGGCATGAGGCCATAGGGCTTTTGAAGGCTCTGAACTTGGGAATATTCCCTGAATTTTCCAAAGTCAGAGGCCATCCCTATGAAAAGTTATTGATTTTTCAAATTTATGTTACTGTTTTGAGTATTTTAATTCCAATAATTAGCATGTTGTGAAATAAATTCTAGGAAAATTTGGTGATGTCTCTTACGACCGGAGGACCCTAGGAAAAATAGCTTTTGAATTAATTCACTTGAATAACCCTAATCGGCTTAAACACCCAAAATAGATCCCTAATTAATTAGAGCTAACCATACATCAAATTGACTTGAAATAAATTCTCCACTGACCTTTAGGATCAGAGGAACCCACCATAAAAATTTGAAGTCAATTAGACTTGGTTAGCCCTACTAAATGGGTTGATTAAGCCATTTAGTCATTTTAAATTTTAAAAATTCATAACTTTCAAAATACCTTTCAAAAATTCACCAAATTGGTTTTGGAGCCTCTCTGATATCAAGAGAATTTAAGAAAATTAACATTTCAATTTTCTAAAAATGTTGATTTTTTGGTATTATTTTAATATTTTAATAATTAAAAAATAATAAAAATCATAAAAATAATAAAATTCACCAAAATGTCACATTCTAAATTTTAATCACTTAGGAATAAACCCCATATTTTTCTTAGGTCTATTTAATGAGATATTAAATTTTTAAGTCCTAAGGTAATTTAAAAATTAAAAAATACATTTTTTGGCATTTTCACTAAAATAATTATAATAAATCATAGAAAAATCAGAAAATTACAAAAATTGATTCTCTGATTTCCTTAATATCAGAGAGATTTTTGAAAAATATAAATTTCATTTTTCAACCTTTACTTTATTTTTAAATTAATTAATACTCCAAAACTTAAAATAATTATAGTAAAAATAATATAATTCAAAAAATCACCAAAATTGGTTCAAGTGGTCCTCTGGTCATTAGGAATGTCTCATAATTTTCTTAAGGACAGAAACTTTCCTTTGGTCATGTTATTAAATTTTCCTTGGAAATCTCTATTTTCTACCAAAAATAATTACATAAATAAATTAAATACAGAAAAATCACATTTTCTCCTCTCATGTCTTTATTGGCTTATGAGTGAAATCACATAAAAATTTCAAATTTATTTGAGCTCAATTTAGTGAGTTATGGAATTATTAAGCTTGAAGGGCAAAATGGTAATTAAAAAATTTTAACCCTTAATTAAAACTTTAGGTTTAATAAAATTAACAAGTAAAATATTTGATATTAATCTGATTTGGATGATTGAAATTTAAATAATTAAAGGGTAGAAACCTACTAAACAATTTAAAATAATTGAAATAAACCTTAATTAAATAATTGATTAAATTTGGAAGAATAATAAAATTGGAATTATTAAAATAGGGATATTATTAGGAAGAGATTTATTCTTTAATTTAAAAATCCCTAAATTAATCATTTCAATAATATTTAATTCTTAATTAAAAATGATAATTCAAATTTAAGTTTTAAAATGTTAAAAAGGACTTAATCATTAAATTAAATTAAAAAGTTAAATTATTAAACTTTTTTTAAATTCTCAATTAAATTAAAAATAAAATTAAATTAAAGATTAAATTAAATTAAATTAAATAAACAAATCAAATTAAATTAAATTAAATCAAATAAATAAATTAAATTAAATCAAATTAAATTAAATTAAATTAAATAAATAAATTAAATTAAATTAAACTAAATTAAATTAAAAAATATTAAATTAAATTAAATTAAATTAAATTAAATTAAAAGTTAAACCAAATTAAATTAAATTAAAGGAAATTAAATCAAATTAAACTAAGTTAATTTAACATCAAATCAAACTAAATTGAATTAAATTAAATTAAATTAAATTAAATTAAATTAAATTAAATTAAAGTTAAATGAAATTGAATTAAATAACATTACCTAAGACATAAAGAAATTCAAAAATAAATATGAAGCAACTTGAACACTATTCCAATTTTAAACCCTTTAACTGAAGTTAAATTAAATCACAAATCATCGAAACACCAATTTGCCCTCGGAAACCTTTATTGTCATAACTCCTAAACAGAACATTAAATGAAATGTTACTTCACTTATAGGATATTCAAATGTCCTAGTTCACACGAGCAAGATAACAACAAAACTTGAATTCCTGGACAATTAATTCATTTGTATGATTAAATTCATTTGGACTTAAAACAATCCTATCAGTATTGAAAAGATGTTTAAGATTCTTCTTAAGCACTTCCACAATATGATAGGATACTTATAAGAACAATTGAACTTAATTATTCTTTGATGAAGAAAATTGTCCTCAAATCAAAACACAAGAACCTAGACGTCATAGGAAATGACTAGCAATAGGGTTAGGAACTTGGTAGAAAACCATAACCCTTCCCTTAGCTTTACCTAGGAACTTGCTTAAATATTCTTATTGTGTTTTAAGTGCAGCTTGGGATGACGGGAAGACCCTCCAGGTACGCTTTTATTTTATTGCAATTTACATTATTGCAATTTCTTTAATCTCATCGTAATTACTTTTCTTGCATGATAAACAACTATTGCATGAAAACCCACACCTTTAGGATAGTCCCTAAAACTGAAACCAAAACTAAATTAAAAGTCATTACAAGATAAAATTCACCGCCACAACATTTTAAAATATAAAACAACTCAAAATTTAATCACAAACAGAACACAAAACTACAATTACAACTAAATTAAAACGTCCTGTTGGATGATCGGGAATACCTCGGATGATGTAACCTATGTGTTGCTAACGGGATTTCCCACGGTATAAATGAAAGTGTGGAACTCATTTAGTTGAGTTTAGCAAATTCATCTGGACTAAGTGAATCCGATAAAAATAACGATGCGGAAGGATGGAACCGTGGGATCTTAACCGGTGTCGTTATAATCAACATTAAGATTTGTTTTAATTAAAACACAAAAACACTTGGAAATTAAGATTTTCTCTAAACCAAAACACTTTTCTCATCTCCTGATTTATGACTTCTATAACTAAACCTCTGCAACAACAAGGAGCTTGGAACATGGTGGGCAGCACGGCCATCGTCATCAGCAAAACTTGAGTCTACTTCAGCAAAACAATCCTAGAATTAAACAACAAAGCCATAGGATTTCAAGGTAGTTTGCTTAGCGCAACATAAATCCTCAACTCTTTGTTAGGCTTTTGCATGATCATGCCATGTAAATTAAGCCCTAATCGGTCTTAGGATTTCCGAGGTAGTCGTCCGATACGACATAAACCCTCACATCTTCCAGGCCATTTGTATGATCATGTCATACGGATATAAGTCCTAATTAATTAAAATTGGCAAGATCAAAACATTAAATAAACATTAGGACTTTCCTAAATCCAAGCCAAACAATAGGATAGTCGGGAAATTACTGAAGTTCGCTTCGAATCTGTAATTTCTCCTACTTTCTTCCTTTGAATTCCCAAAACAAAATGTTCTAAACTTGATCCATTCCCTGTTGAAATTCCAAAATTCAATCCTTTGAAAACTTAAACTTTGAAATTCTCGAGAGCGAAACTACCGATTATTATCGAGAGTTTTCTTAGGTGATTCTCGTCACTTAAGATGTAATTAACTATAGGGGCTTGCCCTTATAGGGAATTTTGAAGCACCCGGGTAATATAAACCTCGTTTAATGTTTTTCATATTAAGCGAGGGAATTTGTCGGCACATAAAATTGGTTCGCGGACCAAACGGATGTCACAAATCTTTTAGTTTATTTAATCGAGCCCCACCATCAACGGTGTATCTATCCTTAGGGATAGATACACGGTTTGTAGTGCGGTGCTCGTTTATATAAACTATTTGGGATGTGAGATCAATTTGATTTCATATCTTAAAGTTTTCAAATTTAAAATTATTTTCAAAATCAAATACTACTTTTCAAATTATATATATTTAAACTAAATTTAAAATCTTAAAATTCGCCAGCAATTTCTGTTAGGCGACCCCTTTTCAAAATAAAACACAACCTAAAAAAAATAATGCCGACACGCCATTGAGACCTATTACCAGTGTAAATGTTGGTGCTTACACTGTACATTCAGAGCTTGGTTGGAGAGGAGGATTTAGTACTTCCACTGCTTCTGCTTCTGCTTCTGCTGCTTCTACTTCCCGTGCCACTACTTCTAGAACATCATCATCTAGCGATTCACAAACTGGAATATTAAAGAAAATTTTGAAAAAAGTGAGTCTTACCAGAGAGCATGTTATAGATATGGATGGTAAGATTGAAAATATTGAATGGTATATTGTTAAGCATGATGAATATGAGGAGAATTATCAGCAGTACATGGATAGATTTATTAGAGGAGATCATAGTGCTGAGATGCCCCCTTATCCTTTTTATATACCATGTGTCATCCAAAGACTCGGCTGAAGAAGAGGATCACGAGGATGATGATTAGAGTTGTTTTGTTTAGTTTGTTTTGATTTGTGATTTCTTATGTGTAGTTAAGTTTTTATTTTGATGTTTTTATATCTGATGTTATGTTTAACTGTTGTGTGATGTATTTATGATATGAACTCTGATATTGTATAGAGCATAGTAGAACAATTTCTTTTTATGCACATTCAGATGTTTATGCGATAAAGTAAAGTTTTATGTTGTAGTTTGTGATCTGTGTGTAGTAGTAAAAGTGTTAAATGTTTATTTAGAGTTTGCATTTTTAATAGAGTATAAATTAATTCCAAATTTGTTAGAAAATGTAGAACACTATTAAAAACCACTATTTGAAAATTGTATGTTTAAACTTTTCAAAATCTGCTACCAATTATTATCTGGTATTGTTGTAATTTTAGTTATGTTAAGTCGGTGTGTATTTGCTTTGAAAACCTCCACTATTGTAGAAGTCTTTTGAAAATTTTCTTTTATAAAAAACTGAACTTAGTTTTTTTTACTCTTGTTTATTTTTAAAAATGTTATAATTGCATATTTAGGATATTAAAATTCATGCAAGCATGTTATTTTAGTTTTTAATTCTCACTCATGTATAATTTCATAAGCTTAAATGTTCTTATCCTGACTAAAAAGTAAAAGTTGGGGGGAATTTAAAAAAAATTAAATTTTTAAAAAATGTAAAATTTTATTTGTTCTCAAGAATACTTAAATAAATTTGATTTTTGATTGAAAATATTTATGTATTTGAAGTTATATTATGGAAAAAAATTTAAAATATAGAAATGAATAAAAGAATTTAGTTAAAATTTATAATAATAATGAAAAATTTAAATTTAAAATGTTCTTAATAAAGAAATGTTAAATATAGTTAAACAATCTTTAGTAAGAAATGTTGTATTTTTGGATGAATAGAATATTTGACTTTTTTTTTGTCAAAGCTTAAATTTTTTTTAATGAGAGATAATTTTCAGCACTATTATTACGATTTTTAAATGAAAAATATATATCAGACCTTTATTTTAAATACGAGGGTGGAATTCAAAATTATTAAATGCCTATCGAGATATAGTAATCCTTGCCTTATAAAGAAAAAGGTAAAAGAGAAAAAAAAAGAAGAAAAAAAAGAAAAGAAAAACAAAAGGAGAAAAAAATAGTGAAAAGTAGTATATGAAAAGGAAGGAGAAGCTTGAGGATTTAAGGGCCTAATAAAAAATTAGTTACATACCTAAAGTTTAAAATATATGTTTTGAGAAAATCTAAAACTTATGTTTATAATATAGTAAGTAGAATTATTCTCAATTAAATTTTTTAAGTAAGAAAAATAAAATTTTTTAATCCTATATTTTGAAAAATCTACAAGTATTTCTAAATTAGATAGAAACTTATATTTTTTATTATCTTTTACTTAAGAACATTCTAAACTTTAAATTGGTCTTATTTACTAAAATTTAAATCATTTTAAACCTAAGACAAATCCTTAAATTTAGTTAGGTTAGGTTTAAATATAACTTAAACCATTAAAAATCCTAATGGAAGCTTAATCACCTTAAACCTTAATAACATTAGGATTTAAGATTAATTAAACCCTAATTAGGTCTAACCCTTAATTGGCCTAATTAACACACTTAAATCTTAATAACATTAGGTTTAAGTCAAAACAAACCATAGTTAGACCTAATGCTAATTAAGTCTATTTATATCAATTAAACCTTAACTAAATCAGTTTTAATTAAACATAAAATCAAATTAGACCTAATCCTAATTAGGTCAAATTAATCCAATTAAACTCTACCTAAATTAGGTTTAATTAAAACTAAACCCTAATTAGACCTAACCTTAATTATGTCAAATTAATCCAATTAAACCTTACCTGAATTAGATTTAATTAGAATTAAAACCTAATTAGAACGAACCCTAATTAGAACCAATTAAAACAATTAAATCTTACCTAAAGTAGGTTTAATTAAACTTAAACTCTAATTAGACCTAACCCTATTTAGGTATAATTAATCAAATAAATTTTACCTAAATAGGTTTAATTAAACTTAAACCCTATTAGGACTAACCCTATTTAGGTCTAATAAATCTAATTAAACCTTCCCAAAATTTTGTTTAGTTAAACGTAAACTCTAATTAGACCTAACCCTAATTTGTTATTGTTAATCCAATTAAACAATACCTCAATTAGGATTAATTATATTTAAACTCTAATTAGACCTAACCTTAATTAGGTCTAATTAATCCAATTAAACCTTACTTAAATTAGGTTTACTTAATTTTAAACCATAATTAGACCTAACTCTAATTAGGTCTAATTTATTCAATTAAACTTTACTTAAATTAGGTTTAATAAACTCAAACCATAATTTGACATAACTCTTATTAGGTCTAATTAATCTAATTAAACCTTACCTAAATTAAGTTTAATTAATCTTAAACTCTAATTAGACCTAACCCTAATTAGGTCTAATTAATCCAATGAAATCTTACCTAAATTATGTTTAATTAAACATAAACTCTAATTAGACCTAACCCAAATTAGATATAATTAATCCAACTAAACCTTACGTAAATTAGGATTAATTAATTTTAAACTCTTATTAGACCTAACCCTAATTAGGTCTAATTAATCCAATTAAACCTTACCTATATTAGGTTTAATTAAACTTAAATTATAATTAGACTAAACCCTAATTAGGTCAAATCAATCAAATTAAACCTTATATAAATTTGGTTTAATTAAACATAAAATATAATTAGGCCTAACCCTAATTAGGTTTAATTAATATTATTAAACCTTATCTAAATTAGGTTTAGCCCTTATTAAACTTAATTAAATAAGTCTTACTGACATTAGGCTGAAACCTTACTTCAGTTCAACCTAAGTTGAAAAAAATACTTATTAAACCTTATAAAACCCACCAACGTTCACCGTATGTTCAAATTATATTGAACCTAAGACATCACATACCTTCGGTTCAATCGACATTGAACCAAAGTAAACTTATACCTTATGTTCATTGCACATTGAACTTATGTCGACATATATTGAACCAAAATCAACTCATACCTTAGGTTTAACCCAAGCCTGAGTCAAAAGACATCATAGATTCAACATACATTGAAGCTAAGTTAAAATATATCGTAGGATCAACCTATATTGAAAATATGCCAACAAATACCTAGGTTCAACCTACATTGAAACTAAGTCAACCTGTACCTTAGGTTCAACCTATATTAAACCTGAGAAACCATATACCTTAGGTCCAACCTACATTGAACCTATGTCAACCTATACCTTAGGATCAACCTATATTGAACCTAAGAGAATATAAACCTTATGATCACCCTACAATTAAACCTAAGTCAACCTATACCATAGGTTCAAACTACATTCAACTTAAGTCAACATATACCTTAGGCTCAACCTACAGGGAATTTAAGTTAACCAATACCTTAGGTTCAACCTATATTGAACCAAAGTCAACATATACCATAAGTTTAACCTACATTGAACCTAAGTCAACAAAAACTTTAGGATCAATATAGAAGATAAATCAACCTGTAACTTTGGTTCAACCCAAAGTTGAAGCTAAGTCAAAAAGTCATTTTATGTTCAACCTGTACTAAGACTAAACCAATTTTAACCTTAGGTTCAACCATAATTGATCCTAAATAAAAAGATAACTTTGGTTCAACCTACATTGAATCTAAGACAACCTATACTTTATGTTTAACCTAAATTGAACTTCGGCAACCTAATCCTTAGGTTCAACCCAAACTGAACCTAAGTTAACTCAAACTTTAGGTACAACCCAAATTAAACCTAGTAAACCAATACCTTAGGTTCAATCAAAACTGAACCTAAGTCAACTTAAATCATAGGTTCAATCCAAATTCAACCTAAGCAGCCCTAAACCATAGTTTCAATCGAAATTAAAACTAAAAAAAATCGTAGGTTCAACTTATATTGAACCTAAATTTATTTAAAATTTAGGATCAACCTAAATTGAATCTGAGTCAAAAAGAATTTATAAGTTCAATCAATATTAAGCTTAAATCAACATTTAAGATATTTCAACCCAAATTGGACCTAAAGGCATCATAGGTACAACATACATTGAACCTAAATTAACCAATAACTCAGGTTCAAAG
Source organism: Papilionanthe hookeriana x Papilionanthe teres (assembly GCA_022702705.1). Lineage (NCBI taxonomy): Eukaryota > Viridiplantae > Streptophyta > Magnoliopsida > Asparagales > Orchidaceae > Papilionanthe > Papilionanthe hookeriana x Papilionanthe teres. The sequence continues at coordinate 399 of JAKZJZ010001475.1, read as the reverse complement.
TTACTAATACAAACATCGTCTTAGAATTGACCAAAATTAAACCTAATATATATCAAACTTTAAATTATACCTAAATTAAATCTAAATGAATCAAACCTTAGATTCTACCAAAATTGAATCTATCTAATATCAACTCCTTTAACTTGACCTGAAATTTAGGGTCAAATCCAAAATTGAACCTCTGGGACATTATACCAGAGAGTCTAAGTTATATTAACCTTTAAGTTTTACCTAAATTATTTTATGTTTTGGGGTTTACTCAAATACAATAGGTTCCACCAACATTGAATCTAAATCTTTTTAAACAATTAGGTTCTACCATCATTGAACCTAAATCATTCTATACAATTAGGTTCTACCTAAATTGAACCTTGATCATTTTATACATTATGTTCTATG
>JAKZJZ010001474.1:0-27616 GCA_022702705.1 Papilionanthe hookeriana x Papilionanthe teres | reverse complement strand
ACCGCGGGGCCCGGGCTGCTGACTCAGGTGGCGGCGTCGAATGGGAGCGCGACGCGTGTGCGTTCGGAGCTGCCGAGGTTGACGCGGCGCCGCGTGGATAAATAGAAAATTAGGATATTTTTCTATTTATTTAATTCCCTAAACTTCAAAAATTCATATCTCTGTGTAGAAAAATCAAAAAAATAAAATAAAAATACCCTCTTGCTCAGTGAACAGAGAAGAATAATGTGGAAAAGAAATAATTTAATTTCATCAAGTATTTTATTTTTTATAATTTATTTACTCTCTGCACTATTTTAATTCTCCATGCATGCATACAATTCACCATGGCATGAGACCATAGGGCTTTTGAAGCCTCCGAATTTGGGAACATTCCCTGAATTTTCCAAAGTCGGAGGCCATCCTATGAAGAGTTATTGATTTTTCAAGTTCATGTTACTGTTTTGAATATTTTAATTCCAATAAATAGCATGTTGTGAAATAAATTTTAGGAAAATTTGGTGATGTTCCTTATGACCAGAGAACCCTAGGAAAAATAGGTTTTGACTTAGTTCATTTAGAACAACCCTAATTGGCTTAAACACCCAAAATAGGTCTTTATTTAATTAGAGTTAACCAGGCATCAAATTGACTTGAAATCAATACTCCACTGACCTTTAGGATCGGAGGAATCCACCATAAAAGTTTGAGGTCAATTGGACTTGGTTAGCCCCACTAATTGGGTTGATTAAGCCACTTAGCCATTTTAAACTTTAAAAATTCATAACTTTTAAAATACCTTTCAAAAATTCACTAAATTGGTTTTGGGGCCTCTCGATATCAGGGGAACCTAAGAAAATTAAAATTTCAATTTTCTAAAAAGTTGATTTTTAATCATATTTTAATATTTTAATAATTAAAAAAAATAATAAAAATCACAAAAATAATAAAATTCACCAAAATGTCACATTTTGAATTTTAATCACATAGGAATAAATCCCACATTTTTCTTAGGTCTATTTGGTGAGATATTAAATTTTAAAGCTTTAAGGTAATTTTAAAATTAAAAAAATGTATTTTCTAGCATTTTCACTAAAATAATTATAATAAATCATAGAAAAATCAGAAAATTACAAAATTTGCTTCTCTAGTTTCCTTGATATCAGAGAGATTTTTGAAAAATATAAAATTTATTTTTCAACATTTATTTTATTTTTAAATTAATTAACACTCCAAAACTTAAAATAATTATAATAAAAATAATATAATTCAAAAAATCACCAAAATTGGTCCAAGTGATTCTCTGGTCAATAGGAATGTCCCCTAATTTTCTTAAGGACAGAAACTTTCCCTTGGTCATGTTATTAAATTTTCCTTGAAAATCTCTATTTTCTACCAAAAATAATTATATAAATAAATTAAATACAGAAAAATCACATTTTCTCCTCTCATGTCTTTATTGACACATGAGTGAAGTCACATAAAAATTTCAAGTTCATTTGAGTTCAATTTAGTGAGTTATGAAATTATTAAGTTTAAAGGGTAAAATAGTAATTAAAATTTTTAACCCTTAATTAAAACTTTAGGTTTAATAAAAAAAATTAACATGTAAAATATTTGATCCTAATCTGATTTGGATGATTGAAATTCAAATAATTAAAGGGTAGAAACCCATTAAACAATTTTAAAATGATTAAACTTTAATTAAATAATTGATTAAATTTGGAAGAATAATAAAATTGGAATTATTAAAATAGGGATATTATTAGGAGGAGATTTATTCTTTAATTTAAAAATCCCTAAATCAATTATCTCATTAATATTCAATTCTTAATCAAAATGATAACTCAAATTTAAAATATATTAAAAGACTTAATCATTAAACTAAAATTAAATTATTAAACTCTTTTAAAAAAATTCCAATTAAAATTAAAATAAAATTGAATTAAAATTAAATTAAATTAAATAAATAAATTAAATTTGAATTAAATTAAATTAAATTAAATTAAGATTAAAAAAAATTAAATTAAATTAAATCAAATTAAATTAAATTAAACAAATTAAATTAAATTAAATTAAATTAAATTAAATTAAACCAAATTAAATTAAATTAAATAATTAAATTAAATTAAATCAAATCAAATTAAATCAAATTAAATTAAATTAAATAATTAAATTAAATTAAATTAAATTAAATCAAATTAAATTAAAATTAAATCAAATCAAATTAATTAAACATCAAATCAAATTAAATTGAACTATATTGAATTAAATTAAATTAAAACTCAATTAAATTAAATTAAATTAAATTAAATTGAATTAAATATAACATCACCAAAGACATAAAAAATTCAAAATAAATCTAAAGCAACTTGAACACTATTCCAAATTTAAACCCTTTAACTTAAATCAAATCATTTGGAACACCAATTTACCCTCAAAAGTTTTAGTTATCATAACTCCTAAACAGAACATTAAATGAAATGTTACTTCACTTATAGGATATTCAAATGTCCTAGATCACTGAGCAAGTTAACAAAACTTGAATTCTCGGACGATTAATTCATTTATATAATTAAATCCATTTGGACTTAAAACAATCCTAGAAATATTGAAAAGATGTTTAAGATTCTTCTTAAGCACTTCCTCAATATGATAGGACATTTATAAGAACAATTGAATTTAATTGTTCTTTGATGAAGAAAATCGTCCTTAAACCAAAACACAAAGAACCTAGACGTCATAGGAGTTGACTAGTATAGGATTAGGAATTTGGTAGAAAACCATAACCCTTCCCTTAGCTTTACCTAGGAATATGCTTAAATATTCTAATTGTGTTTTAAGTGCAGCTTGGGATGACGGGAAGACCCTCCAGGTACGCTTTTATTTTATTACAATTTACTTTCTTGCAATTTACATTATTGCAATTTACTTTATTGAAAATGCACTTTATTTTTCTTGCATGATAAAACAACTGTTGCATGAAAACCCACACCTTTAGGATAGTCCCTAAAACCGAAACCAAAACTAAATTAAAAGTCATTGCAAGATAAAATTCACCGCCACAACATTTCAAAATATAAAACAACTCAAAATTTAATCACAAACAGAACACAAAACTACAATTGCAACTAAATTAAAACGTCCTGTTGGATGATCGGGAATACCTCGGATGATGTAACCTACGTGTTGCTAACGGGATTTCCCACGGTCTAAATGAAAGTGTGGAACTCATTCAGTTGAGTTTAGCAAATTCATCTGGACTAAGTGAATACGATAAAAATAATTATGCCGGAAGGATGGAACCGTGGGATCTTAACCGGTGTCGTTATAATCAACTTTAAGATTTGTTTTAATCAAAACACAAAAACACTTGGAAAATTAAGACTCCTCTAAACCAAAACACTTTTCTCATCTCCTGATTTATGATTTCTAAAACTAAACCTCTGCAACAATAAGGAGCTCGGAGCATGGTAGGGAGCACGGCCATCGTCGTCAGCAAAACTCGAACCTACTTGACAAAACTTTCCTAGAATTAAATAACCAAGCCATAGGATTTCGAGGTAGTTTGCACTAGTGCAACATAAATCCTCAACTCTTCGTTAGGCATTTGCATTACAAATTAAGCCCTAACCGGTCTTAGGATTCCGAGGTAGTCATCTGATACGACATAAACCCTCACATCTTCGAGGCTATTTGTATGATTCTATCATATAAATATAAGTCCTAATTAATTAAAATTGACAAAATCAAAACATTTAAATAAACATTAGGATTTTCCTGAATCCAAGCCAAACAATAGGATAGTCGGGGATTACCGAAGTTCGCTTCGAATCTGTAATTTCTCCTACTTTTCTTCCTTTGGATTCACAAAACAAAATGTTCCAAGTTTGATCCATTCCCTATTGAAATTCCAAAATTCAATCCCTTGAAAACTTAAACTTTGAAATCCTTGAGAGCAGAATTATTGATTATTATCGAGAGTTTTCTTAGGTGATTCCGTCACTTAAGATGTAATTAACTATAAGGGCTTGCCCTTATAGGAATTTTGAAGAACCCGAGTAATATAAACCCTGTTTAATGTTTTCATATTAAGCGGGGAATTTTATCGGCTTATAAAATTGGTTCGCGGACCAAACGGATGTCACAAATCTCCTAGTTTATTTAATCGAGCCCCACCGTCAAGCGGTGTGTCTATCCTTAGGGATAGATACACGGTTTAGTGGTGCGATGCTCGTTTATATAAACTATTTGGGATGTGAGATCGGTTTAATCTCATATCTTAAAACCTTCAAATTTAAAATTATTTTCAAAATCAAATACTACTTTTCAAATTATTTATTTTAATTAAATTAAAAATTCGCCGACAGCTTATGTTAGGCGACCCCCCTTTAAAATAACACACAACCTAAAAAAATATGCCGACATGTGGTTAAGGTCTAACTTGGTTTAATTAGGTCTAATTGGTGTCTTAGACCTACTTGGGGTTATTAAATTAAACCTAATGTGCTTAGGTCTAATTGGTGTCTTAGACTTAATTAGGGTTTATTAAGTTAAACATAACGTGGTTAACGTCTAACTTGGTTTAATTAGATCTAAACAGTGTCTTAGACCCAATTGGAGTTTATGAAGTTAAACCTAATGTGATTAAGGTCTAACTTAGTTTAATTAGGTCTAACTGGTGTCTTAGACCTAATTGGGATTGATTAAGTTAAACCTAATGTGATTAATGTCTAAATTGGTCTAATTAGGTTTAATTGATGTCTTAAACCTAATTAGGGTTTGGATCAGGTTTAAATTCATATGGGTTCAACCAATGTCATGGGTTTGGTTTCGATTTGGATTTGGGTTCATATGGGTTGAATCCGAAAGATCGAGGTTTGACTTGAGTTCATGTGGGTAAAACCCAAGTTTTTTTTCATTTTTGTATTCATATAGATTGAACCTAGGTGTCTAAAATTTGGTTTAGCTCCATTTTGATTAGATTCAAGTATTTTTAATTTGGTTTAACTATGTCTACTTGGTGTCTTAGACCTAATTGGGGTTTATTAAATTAAACCTAATGTGGTTAAGGTCTAACTTGGTTTAATTAGGTCTAATTGGTGTCTTAGAACTAATTGGGGTTTACTAAGTTAAACCTAATGTGGTTATGGTCTAATTTGGTTTAATTAGGTCTGAATGGTGTCTTAGACCTAATTGGGGTTTATTAAGTTAAACCTAATTTGATTAAGGTCTAACTTTGTTTAATTAGGTCTAATTGGTGTCTTATACCTAATTTGGGTTTATTAAGTTACACCTAATGTGGTTAAGGTCTAACTTGGTTTGATTAGGTCTAATTGACGTCTTAGACCTAATTGGGGTTTATTAAGTTAAACCTAATGTGGTTAAGGTCTAACTTGGTTTAATTAGGTCTAAATGGTGTCTTAGATGTAATTGGAGTTTATTAAGTTAAACCTAATGTGATTAAGCTCTAACTTGGTTTAATTAGGTCTAATTGTTGTCTTAGACCTAATTGGGGTTTATTAAGTTAAACCTAATGTGATTAAGTTCTAACTTGGTCTAATTGGGTCTAATTGATGTCTTAGACCTTATTTGGGTTTGGATAAGGTTTAAATTCATATGGGTTCAACCAATGTCATAGGTTTGGTTTCGATTCGGATTTGGGTTCATATGGGTTGAACCTAGGTATCTAAAATTTGGTTTAGCTCCATTTTGATTAGACCCAAATATTTTTAATTTTGACTTAGATCGATGTAAGTTGAACCTAAGTATTTAGAAGATAATGTAAGTTCATTTGGGTTGAACCCAAAGCTTTAGGGATGTAACTAAGCCCAATTATTGTTAAGGCTTAGTTTTACTCTAGGTCTAATTAAGAATTAAAGCTAAGGATTAGGATTAGGTCATTCAAAGCAATCTTTCAAGCCTAAGTAATTTTTATGTAAATTTGAAAATTTCCAATTTTACCCTAAGAGGTTTAAATGTCATTTTAATTTTTCAAAGGTTAGAAATTGTAATTTTAAGGTTTGAATTCATAACCCAAAATTTTCTAACTTATTTCCCATTTAATTTCTAATTTTCCTACTTTTATAATTATTTTTGAAAATAATTATAATGTTTGATGAAAATTGGTGAATTTGATTTTAGGGAATTTTTGTTAGCCTTCAAAAAAAAATAATCTCATTAAGACATTCATGTCTCTACGGCTATATGGGTGCTTTGCGATGGTTTTCTTCATAAAGACTCAAATTCAAGCAAGGACTTAGAGTTAAGGTCACATACCAAGTATTGAGAGGTGAGGCCTCAATCGAGCATGAGAGGAAGAGGAATGATCATTTTTTCCTTGCAAAGTCTATCATAAGTCCACTCAAGCCAAGATGTGTTAGAGTTTAAGAGCTTTTCCTCTCATTCTCCCTCTGCACTGTGAGCTCACGGGTATGGCTTTTTATAGCCATGGGGAGGCCATGGATAAGCATAGGATTGCTTGGAGTTTATTTGGGGAATCAGTTGCTCAGAGTATGAGGAAGAACTTTGATGTTCAAAGTCTGAAGATTTGAGCATTGTATATGGGTTTCCTATTTTTGGTCTCTCCTCCTTAATGCTCTCGGGTTAAGGCTTATTTATAGCCATGAAGAAGCCATGGCTAAGCTTGGATTGGTTTTGGTTTGTGTATGGGAGGTGTTATCTTGTTCATGATGTCTATTGGATGAGGTTTAAACTTATGGATAAGTTCAATTCATCATTCCAAGATTAACCCATGTAGAGTCCAAATATGGTGAAGTTTTAACCCAAGCCTTGGCTTGCTTCCATTGGGTGAGTTGGGAGGTTTGAAGGTTGGTTCAAATCCTATAGATAAACCTTCCCCATATAGTCCATTTTTCACATTTAATGTTTTGAGGAGAGAATGACACTTAAGCTCTCTTCTTCATTATTACCATGGTTTGGTTCCATTGATTTCGTCCATGTTTATTGGTTTGGAAAGAGGTGTGTGATGACTCACAAAGGGCTAGCCATCTTCTATTCACCATGTCATTTAATCTTGGTGGATTTCATGACACATAATTTTCCTTTCTCATTATTTTCCAAAATTTGGTAATAATGAGGTAATGCCATGATGTGGTGATGACTTAATCTAAAATTTTCCTGTTGGATGGTTTGTGAGGTGAGTGATGACTCACCCATGTCATCTCTTAAGAATGGAAGAGGGAATGACACCTCATTAATCTTTCATGATGAAGGCATGATGAACTTAAACCATGGTTAAGGTTCATCATAAATGGGTTAGGTAGTGTGTCATTTGTATCATGATGAGTTTTATCTTGGTGATCTTAGCTTTTTCTTTCCTTATTGGTTAATCCATGATGTGGATAGAGTTCTTGGATCAACCTCTCCCATATAAACTTACTAGCCATTTAATGAGTTTGAAAGGGAATGACACATGTCCCTTCTCATTCCCAATTTTCATCATTTGGTCATGATGACCCTAATTATGTGTAGGATAAAGTTTTTAGATGTGTCTTTCTCTCATTGGATAATTTATGAAGTGGAGAGAGCTCTTGGATCAACCTCCCTCATATGAACTTATTAGCCATTTAATGAATTTGGGAGGGGATGACACATGTCCTTTCCCCTCATGATGGATTCAAGATGATTTCTAATCTTTTATTAAAGATGATGTGTTATAATGGGTCTCATGGGTCATGGGTGACCCATGGACAACCCCACATATATTGAATTCAATTTTAAAAGTCTTTTATATTTTTATGATGTCATGTATGATGTCATAATTTTGATTTCTCTTTTAGGATTATTTAATTATAATTTCATATTAAATTAATTATGTAATAAATTAAAATATGAAATTATATTATAAATTCATGGATTGGTCAAAAATGAACTTGGGTTGACCTATGTTGACCAGATTTGACCAGATGGTCAAAGTTTGACCAAGTTTAACCATTTTGACTAGGTTTGACCTAAGTAGACCAAGGTTGATCATGGTTGAACATGTTTGACTAATGTTGACCATGTTTGACTGAAGTTGACTAAGGTTAACCATGGTTGACCAATGTTGACCAAGGTTTACCATGATTGACCAAGTTTGACTAAAGTTAACCAAGGTTGACTGAAGTTGACCAAGGTTGACTAGGTTTGACTAAAGTTGACCAAGGTTGACCATGGTTAACCAAAGTCGACTAAAGTTGACCATAATTGACCAGGGTTGACCAAGTTTGACCATGGTTGACCAAAGTTGACTAGGGTCGACCATAATTGACCATGGTTGACCAAAGTTGATCAAGATTGACTAGGTTTGACTAATTTAGGTACAGGGTTGACCTTTGGGTCAATGTGGTGCTCATTAGATCATGGATTGATCATTTTGATCAAATTTGACCATCTTAGGTCAAGGGTTGATAAGATGGTCAATGTGGTGTTTTTTAAGTCATGAATTGACAATTTTAACCTAATTTGACCATTTAGTTCATTGGTTTGACCATAGGGTCAATTTGACGGTCATTAGGTATGTAAAGAGGTGTCTCAGGATCTTGAGTCAATGAAAATGGCTTAAGATATTTCTTGTCTGTAAGTGTTAACTTGGGTCTTTATAAAAGTGAGGCCAACTTCGTGTTTAAGTGAGAAAATAGGATTTATTTTAAATTATTTAAACCAGTCTAAAAAAATCCATAACTTGGTGTAGAAAATTCATAAAAAGAAAATAAAAATACCCTAGTGCTCAGTGAACAGAGGAGAATAATGTGGAAATGATTTGAAGTTTATTTGATGCATGTTTTATTTTTAATTAACTAAATACTATCTGGAGTCTTAAGATTTTGGTATGTTGTTTCCTCTGTCCTAGAGTATTTTCCCTGATTTTTCTAAAAACAAAGGAGACCTCTAGACAGAGATCTCTAATTTTCAAGTTATCATGCTTGTTTTAGTAAGATTATTATGATAAATAAAAATTAACTAGAAAAATGAAAGATAAATTTTGGTAGCTTACTTATGACCAGAGAACCCTAGGAAAAATAAAAACTTGGATTAGCTCATAAAATACAACCCTAATTGTAATTAAGAAATAAAAATTATATAAAAATAAATTGGACTAAATATAAATGAAAATAACTTAATCTTTGTTCTCCACTATAATTCAAGGTCAGAAAGACTCCCCATAAAAATTTTAAATCAGTTGGAGTTAATTTAAATACCTAAATGAATTTTTTAAGTTAAATCACATTTTGACAATTAAAAAATTATAATAATTAAAAACACTTCAAAAATTCACCAAATTAATTTTGGGAGCTCTCTGAGATCAGATGAGTCTTTAAAAAGTAAAAGTAAAATTTAAATAAATTTTTCATTTTTGAGCCTTATTTTAATATTTAAATAATTAAAAATTTACAAAAATTATGAAATGAATAAAATGCTTGGAAATATTCTAAATTGTCTCCTAAGCACTTAGGAATAATTGGGACATTTTTTTCCTAGTTTTCTAAATAAAGATATTAATTTCTAAAGGCTTAAATCAATTTTTAGAGGCTAAAAATGGAAATTTTCTAATTTTTACTAAAATATTTCTAATAATTAAAATAAAAATAAAAAAAATATGAAATTTTATTTTCTAGGTTCCTTGACCTCAGAGGGATTTTTGAAAAATACAAAACTTAATTTTAAACTTAAATAATATTTTATATTTAATTAATACTATAAAAATTGAAATAATTTTAATAATTAAATTAAAGCTCAAAAAATCATGAACTTTGGTCCAAGTGGTCCCCTAGTCTAGGTCTACCTCCAATAAGAATTTCAATTTAAAAAATATTATTTTGGACAAGTTATTGAATTTTCATTAAAAATCCTCATTTTTGCATTACAATAAATATATAAATCAAATTAAAATTTGAAAAATAATTTTTTCTCCTATGTTGTTTTAATTAACCAATGAGTGGAGTCACATAAGAATTTTAAAGTCTTTTGAGTTAAATATAGAGGCCTTCAAGGGTAAAATTGTAATTTTTAAGAATTTAGCCTTAATTAATATATAGTCTTAATTAAAATGGGAAAAGGGAAATAAATGAACTTAATCATTATGTTTGAATGATTGAAATATAAAAGGGTAAATGGTAGAAACCCATTTCATTTTTGTCATATTAAAATACAAAATTTATAATTAATCATCATAATTTGGAAGAGAGCTAAATTAAAAGATCATTAAGGTTATGGGTTGATTTTGGCAGTTAGTATTCCACTAATTTAATACACCTTCTTTTATGTTTAAATGATAATTCAATATTTGGATAAAAATCATGATCATGAAGGTCACTTAACTTTCTTTTCTAAAAGACATAAATGTACCTACTAAAATCTTAAGGGCTTAGTAGTGAGTTAGTATTAATTGAAAATCTGACTAATGAAAAATAGAGAAGGAAACACGGTTAGTTTAAAACTACTTTTAAAACATTACAAGCCCATCAAAATTTGATAAATTCTTCCATAAATTAAGTTTGCCTCTAAAGGTCTCACTTACATAATCCTTAAGTAAAATATCAAATGATAAACTACCCCGCCTTTCAAGATGATTAAAACATAGGCTCAATGGGCATAAGGATATAAAAAGGATGAATCATTTAATAATTATGATAAGTTCAAATGAACTCAAGAAAGCTCAAAATAATTTTGAAATGTCTAGTTACCTTCTAGACCCGTTTCACAAATCTTTTGGACACCTTGTAGGTCAATTGGACCTTTCATATCTATTAAATGAAGAAATCTCTTAATTAAATAAATAGGACCCACCAAGTTATAAGATAGGATCTGGTAGGCCTGTGACGAACCTATCCATAAGGTTTTACTTCCTTGCAAAAATATAAATGTTTATTGCAAAAAAAACTAAAGTCTCAGGTGGAGGAATGAGAAGACTCAGCAGGTATACTTTTACAAGTTTGCAGCACTTTCCTTCCCGCACTTTCGTTACCTTTTTCTTGCTTATGAGCTTGCATGTTAAACAACAATTTAACCCTACATGAAAACCAAAAATTTTAGGATAGCAGCAAAACCAAGACCAAAACCAAAATTAAAAATCAAAACAGGATAAAATTCACCGCCACAACATTCAAAATATATAAAAACTCAAAATTTAATCACAAAAAAATAAAAAATCATAATTACAACTAAATTAAAATGTCTCGTTGGCTGATCTGGAATCCCTCGGAGGAGGTAACCTACGTGATTCTAACAGGGTTTCCCATGATCTAAATGAAAGTGTGGAACTCACTTCAGTTGAGTTTAGCAAATTCATTTGGGCTAAGTGAATCTGATGAAAATAGTGCTGCCAGAATGATGGAACCGTGGGATATTAACCAATGTCACTATAATCAACTTTAATATTCCTTTAATAAAACGTTAAGACACCTCAATTTAAATGTTTCCAAAACATGACAGTCATCTTCTCTTTTATAATTGACACTTCACAACCAAGTGGAATGCTACATGGATGATTTGGTTATCGAGAGCAAAGTAAAATAAAATCACCCGAATGCTTTAAGGATCGCATTTGATTGATTTTGGCAATATAATCTGAAGATGAATCCCTCAAAGTGCGCTTTCGGCGTTAACTCTGGGAAATTTCTGGGATTCATTGTCAGTCATCAGGGAATCAAAATTGACCTAGATAAGATTAAAGCTATCTTAAAAATGACTCCTCCCAAAACTTTAAAACAACTACATTCCTTTTAAGGAAAATTGGCTTATTTAAGATGCTTTATATCTAATATGTTAGGAAGGTATCTACCCTTTTCAAACTTACTTTAAAAGGATGTCACATTTTCTTGGGGAGAGCCGTGTCAACGAGCCTCCAAAAATATTAAACAATACATAACGACACCTCCTATTTTAGCAAGCCCTATCCCATGTAAACGGTTGATACTTTATACTGCGACTTTCGATGATTCCCTCTGGACATTACTTGCTCAACTCAATGATGAGGGTAAAGAGAATGCACTCTACTACTTAAGTCGACGTGTAATATCTGCAGAAGTAAAGTATCCTCCTATTGAGAAGTGTTGTCTAGCTTTGGGTTTCACCGCTCCAAAGCTTAGACATTGCATGTTATGTCATAAGGTCAACCTAATTTCAAAACTTAATTCATTGCAATATTTAATGACCCGACCAACACTTTCTAGACACTTAGCAAGGTGGTTGTGCGGCTTATTTTTTTTTTAGGGTCGTGTTTTATTTTGAAGAGGGGTCGCTTAACAGAAATCAGTCGGCGAATTTTTAATTTAATTAAAATAAATAATTTGAAAAGTAGTATTTGATTTTGAAAATAATTTTAAATTTGAAGGTTTTAAGATATGAGATTAAACCGATCTCACATCCCAAATAGTTTATATAAACGAGCACCGCACCACAAACCGTGTACCTATCCCTAAGGATAGACACACTCGCTTGATGGTGGGGCTTGATTAAATAAACTAGAAGATTAGTGACATCCGTTTGGTCCGCGAACCAATTTTATAAGCCGACAAGTTTCCCCGCTTAATATGAAAACATTAAACAGGGTTTATATTACTCGGGTTCTTTAAAATTCCCTATAAGGGCAAGCCCCTATAGTTAATTACATCTTAAGTGACGGGAATCACCTAAGAAAACTCTCGATAATAATCAATGATTCTCGCTCTCAAGAATTTCAAAGTTTAAGGTTTTCAAAGATTGAACTTTGGAGTTTCAATGGGGAATGGATCAAATTTTTGGAACATTTTGTTTTGTGAATCCAAAGGAAGAAAGGTAGGAGAAATCACTGATTCGAAGTGAACTTCGATAATTTCCCGACTATCCTATCGTTTGGCTTGAATTTAGGAAAGTCCTAATGTTTATTTGATATTTCGATCTTGCCAATTTCAATTAATTAGGGCTTATATTTGTATGATAAAATCAAACAAATGGCCTAGAAGATGTGAGGGTTTATTGTCGTATCGGACGACTACCTCGGAATCCTAAGACCGGTTAGGGCTTAATTTGCAATGCAAATGCCTAACGAAGAGTTGAGGATTTATGTTGCACTAGGCAAGCTACCTCGAAGTCCTATGGCTTGGTTGTTTTAATTCTAGGAAAGTTTTCTCGAAGTAGACTCAGGTTTTGCTGATGACGATGGTCGTGCTGCCCACCATGCTCCGAGCTCCTTGTTATTGCAGAGGTTTAGTTTTAGAAACCATAAATCAGGAGATGAGAAAAGTGTTTTGGTTTAGAGAAAATCTTAATTTCCAGGTGTTTTTTATGTTTTATTTAAAACAAATCTTAAAGTTGATTATAACGACACCGGTTAAGATCCCACGGTTCCATCCTTCCGGCATCATTATTTTTATCGGATTCACTTAGTCCGGATGAATTTGCTAAACTCAACTGAATGAGTTCCACACTTTCATTTAGACCGTGGGAAATCCCGTTAGCAACACGTAGGTTACATCATCCGAGGTATTCCCGATCATCCAACAGGACGTTTTAATTTAGTTGTAATTGTAGTTTTGTGTTCTGTTTGTGATTAAATTTTGAGTTGTTTTATATTTTGAAATGTTGTGGCGGTGAATTTTATCTTGCAATGACTTTTAACTTAATTTTGGTTTCAGTTTTAGGGTCTATCCTAAAGGTGTGGGTTTTCATGCAACAGTTGTTTATCATGCAAGAAAAATAAATGCATTTGCAATAAAGTAAATTGCAATAATGTAAATTGCTGGAAAATGAATTGCAGGAAAGTAAATTGCAATAATACAAATGCGTACCTGGAGGGTCTTCCCGTCATCCCAAACTGCACTTAAAACACAATTAGCATATTTAAGCAAGTTCCTAGGTAAAGCTAAGGGGAAGGTTATGGTTTTCTACCAAATTCCTAATCCTATAGCTAGTTATCTCCTATGACGTCTAGGTTCTTTGGGTTTTGGTTTAAGGACGATTTTCTTCATCAAAGAATAATCAAACTCAATTGTTCTTATAAATATCCTATCATATTGAGGAAGTGCTTAAGAAGGATCTTAAACATCTTTTCAATATTTCTAGGATTGTTTTAAGTCCAAATGAATTTAATTATATAAATGAATCGATCATCCGAGGTTTTCAAGTCTTGTTAACTTGCTTCGGTGAACTAGGACATTTGAATATCCTATGAGTGAGATAACATTTCATTTGATGTTCTATTTAGGAGTTATATTAATCAAAGCTTTCGAGGGTAAATTAGTATTCAAGTGATTTGATTTAAGTTAAAGGGTTTAAATTTGGAATAGTGTTCAAGTTGCTTTATATTTAGTTTAATTTAATTTAATTTGATTTGATGTTTAATTAATTTGATTTAATTTAATTTAATTTAATTATTTAATTTAATTTAATTTAATTTAATTTAATTTAATTATTTAATTTAATTTAATTATTTAACTTAATTTAATTTAATTATTTAATTTAATTTAATTTAATTGTTTAATTTAATTTAATTTAATTTTAATTTAATTTAATTTAATTATTTAATTTAATTTAATTAAATTTAATTTAATCTTAATTTAATTTATCTTTAATTTACTTTATTTTTAATTTTAATTGAAATTTCAAAAGATTTTAATGATTTAATTAAGTCTTTAAATATTTTAAATTTGAGTTATCATTTTAATTAAAAATTGAGTATTAGTTGATATAATTAATTTAGGGATTTTTAAATTAAAGAATAAATCTCTTCCTAATAAAGATCCCTTATTTTAATAATTCCAATTCATTATTCCTCCAAATTTAATCTATTATTTAATTAAAGTTTAATCATTTTAAAATTATTTAATGGGTTTCTACCCTTTAATTATTTAAATTTCAATCATCCAAACCAGATTAAAATCAAATATTTTACTTGTTGACTTTTTATTAAACCTAAAGTTTTAATTAAGGATTAAGGATTTTAATTACCATTTTACCCTTTAAGCTTAATAATTTCATAACTCACTAAATTGAACTCAAATGAACTTGAAATTTTTATGTGACTTCACTCATATGTCAATAAAGACATGAGAGGAGAAAATGTGATTTTTCTATATTTAATTTATTTATATAATTATTTTTGGTGGAAAATAGAGATTTTCAAGGAAAATTTGATAACATGACCAAGGGAAAGTTTCTGTCCTTAAGAAAATTAGGGGACATTCCTAATGACCAGAGAAGCACTTGGACCAATTTTGGTGATTTTTTGAATTATATTATTTTTATTATAATTATTTTGAGTTTTGGAGTGTTAATTAATTTAAAAATAAAATAAATGTTGAAAAATGGATTTTATATTTTTCAAAAAATCTCTCTGATATCAAGGAAACCAGAGAATCAAATTTTGCAATTTTCTGATTTTTCTATGATTTATAATAATTATTTTAGTGAAAATGCTAGAAAATACATTTTTTTTTAATTTTAAAATTACCCTAGGGCTTTAAAATTTAATATCTCACTAAATAGACTTAGGAAAAATGTGGGATTTGTTCCTAAGTGATTAAAATTCAAAATGTGACATTTTGGTGAATTTTATTATTTTTGTGATTTTTATTATTTTTTAATTATTAAAAATATTAAAATATTATTAAAAATCAACTTTTTTAGAAAATTGAAATTTTAATTTTCTTAGGTTCCCCTGATATCAGAGAGGCTCCAAAACCAATTTGGTGAATTTTTAAAAAGTATTTTAAAAGTTATGAATTTTTAAAGTTTAAAATGGCTAAGTGGCTTAATCAACCCAATTAGTGGGGCTAACCAAGTCCAATTGACCTCAAATTTTTATGGTGGATTCCTCTGATCCTAAAGGTCAGTGGAGAATTGATTTCAAGTCAATTTGATACCTGGTTAACTCTAATTAATTAAAGACCTATTTTGGGTGTTTAAGCCAATTAGGGTTAATCCGAGTGCATTAACTCAAGTCCTATTTTTCCTAGGGTTCTCTGGTCATAAGGAACATCACCAAATATTTCTAGAATTTATTTCACAACATGCTAATTTTTGGAATTAAAATACTCAAAACGAGCAACATGCATTTGAAAAATAAATAACTTTTCACAGAGATGGTCTCCGACCTTGGAAAATTCAGGGAATGTTCCCAAGTTCAGAGGCTTTAAAAGCCCTATGGTCTCATGCCATGGTGAATTGTATACATGCATGGAGAATTAAATGTATGCAGAGAGTAAATAAATCATAAAAAATAAAATACTTAATTAAATTAAATGATTTCTTTTCCACATTATTCTCCTCTGTTCACTGAGCAAGGGGTATTTTTATTTTATTTTTGTGATTTTTCTACACAAAGATATGGATTTTTGAAGTTTAGGGAATTAAATAAATAAGAAAATACCCTAATTTTCTATTTATCCACGCGGCGCCGTCGAAACCTCGGCAGCTCCGAACGCACACGCGTCGCGCTCCCATTCGACGCCGCCACCCGAGTCGGCAGCCCGGGCCCCGCGGTTCTCTTACCGTCTCCCGGTCCGACGCAATCTCGGCCGTCCGTGCGCGCGTGTATCGAATGGACGGCATCTGTTCATCGTCCCCAAGTGTTCTCACCCGAGAGCCGTCCACACTAAATCCTTAAGATGTCACTCGATTCTCAATGGATTTTCATGTTCTTATGCTCTATGGATTCGTCTTGAAGAGACGAACACATCTATACGGCTAACATGCATCGAAACTAAGGCATTTGAAATGGAGAATCTCCGGAAGCTCGGGATGGAGAGTTAGCTCATACCTTAGCTCGGAGAAGTGTGGCTTCAATCCGAGAGTTGTTGCACCTTCGATTGGGTCCCGGCAAGCTCCGGATGAAGTCTCCCGGTCCAGTGAATTGTCCGGATATGATTTCGACCAAGCCCGATCACAAAGCTTGGAGGCTGGAGCAACTGGGTGGTCTGGAGATGGGGCTTTTGGTGGTGGACACCTTCCCTTGGTCTGGTGAAGGTGTAGAGCCAATCAATTTGGGAATTGGCTCACTGTGGCAAAGTGTCCTGGTTTTGGGTGGAATTTCAGTTGAGAAATTGGGCTCTGTTGGTGGGGATTAGGGCAAATCGACACCTGGGGATCAACTCGCTCTAAGGATGGTGAAGGGTTTGGAACAATTTTGGCGAGTTTCGGCAGGGTTTGTGCTTGGCTCCTCTTATGGCCGAGAGGGGTGGAGTTTAAATAGAGCTGGTGAGGGGCCTCCCGGGGAGAGTTAGGGCTTGGGATCGAGCTTGCTCCGGTGAGGAGAAGATCAGCCATGGTGACCACTAGGGATGGGGCGGCTCGGCAAGTGAGAATTTCAATGTTGGCTCACATGTGAGCTCTCGGCCATGGTGTTTTCCGGCGGCCTGGTGGCCGGCCGGCCGAGCATGGGTCACCCTCGGGGTCGGGTGGGTCGTGGCTGGAGGTTTGTGCAATCAATCGGCCATGGACATGTGTAAAGGCTTTGATCCAAAGTGGAATGGGGCATGGCTAGATTTGGACCTAAATGGGTCAACCCACCCATTTGGGCTAGGTGCACCACCCAAGGCCTCGGTTTAGGCTGAGGAGAAAGTGATTTGGATCGGCTTGATTAGTGGGGTCAAGTCACAATCCAAGTACAATTAGGCTTAAGCATGGTTTAGTGGAATCATGTAAGTGGTTAACCACCTTTAGGAGTTAAGGAAAGAGCCTCCTCCTTTTGCCCAAAATGGCATGGTGACATGTAAAGAGGCTCTCATGGCTTGCATATGGCTTATGCATGGCTCCATGGCTCCATTTGGCTTGGGAAAAGTAAAGTCAATTTCATGGAAATGGATTTAAGGAAAATTTTGGTATTTAGGGGTGATTTGGCATGAGGCTTGATTTGGAATTATTTGATGATGAATTTAGGACTTAGGGATGATTTTAATTGAAAGTATGATGAGGGGAAATGTCATATGGGCCTTGGAAGAATTTTGGGCTTTTTTGAAAGGGTTTTAGATGGGTTTTTAAGATGGATTAGGAAAGTGGGCTCTTGAATTTTAAAAATGGATTTTGGGATGAAATTTTGTAAAGAGGTTGGGCCAAATAATTATTGGGTTTAGCTCATGGATGTGTCATGAGTGACTTGAAGCAAATTTGGGGTAGTTTGGACTTGAATCGGGTTGGATTTGAATTCTTTTGGTGAATGGGCCAATGTAGGTCAAATTGGGCTAACTTGGGCCAATGTTGGGCTAGGGTTGAAATTGATGTAAAATAAATATTAAGAAATGTTTATGGGAGTGTTTCAAAGAGGTTTTGGCTTTGGTTGGGTTTTAATTTTGAGGTTTGGGCTCATTTGGGTTAGATTTGGGTTTAGGTCAAAATTGGGCTTTTTGATTTTGGGTTGAATTTGAGTGGGGTTTGGGTCAAAATCTTGGGCAAATCATGTTAGTGTTTTGTTTATGAGGATGTTAAGGAAGGTTTAGAAAAGATTTGGGGTTAATTGGAGTTGAATTGGGTTAGTTTGGGCTAAAATGGGTCAATTTGGGGGTTTTGACAAAAGTAGGGTAAATTGACAAAATTGGCCCATGGTGTAGTTGGACAAAATGAAATTGGGAATATTTGGGATTTTCTGGAATTTTCTGGGAATTTTCTGAATTTTTGGATTTTTAGGCCAAGAAGGGTATTTTGGGTATTTGGAGGGTATTGGGGGGTATTTTTGGAATTTTTGGTATTTTTGGGTATGGATGATCAATTTGAGTGATGTGGAGGTGTTTGGGATTGATTTTGGAAAATTTTAGGTAATTTGGAGATTTTGCAAAAATTTGGGTAATTCAGGGTTTTGGGTAGGTTTAGTAGGTGTAGGGTCCCGGGGTCAAAAATTGAAAATTTGGGAAATTGAAGATTGGGTGAATTTGGGTGGAAAGAAATCATTTTGGTTGAGCCATGAAGCCATTTCAAGCCCATATGAGCCATGAAAGGACTCATTTGAGGCATTCACTATGTTGTTCCTAACCCTCTTACCGAGGGCTTAGGGGTTAAGGACCATCCATGTGAATCACCTACATGAGTCGGGAGGTCAAGTTGGGTATGGGTGTGGTTTTAGGAAGTGTGTGGAAATGTAGTGTGTAGGTGTAGTATATGTCGGCCCCTTCATCGGACCGAGGCCACCTGCAGGCGATCCTAAGGCCAAAGAGTCCTATAGGAACTCATCCTTTAAACTTCCATATTTGATTTCAACCCTCTAGGTGATTAGGGGTCTATAGTCAAGTTTGTGGAGTTTGCAGGGAGTTTAGAAGTGGTTTGAATTTCTAAAAGGCGGGTCCCAATTCTAGTCCTCTAAGATAGTCAAAGGAAAAGCCTAAGGCTAGATCCTAAGCACTAAAAGAAGAAAAGGAAGACCTCATCAAAAATGAGGTCAACAAATGGACTCCAATAGGTGTGGTGAGCCGACGGAGCACACCGCGCGTATTGGTGTTGACCGAAGCGATTAACAAAACCAACACGGATGTCCAAGTGACGAACTTAGGACGAAGTAGAAGAGTTTCGCTGGGGAGTGTCAAGTATATCTCCGGAACTCGGAGATTCTTGAACTCTCGCCAGGGAAAGGAAAAGGAGGTGAATCCCAAATCACATGATGGGGGGAATTTCGATTTAGATTTTATTTTGCTTCAATTTATGTTTTGATGTGTGAGTTTAAATTTTAGTTTGGAGTTTCAATTTAGATTGAAGTTTGTCAAAATTAATTTGAGGGATTTGATTTGAAATGAAAATTGGAATTTTGAGGTTTTAGATGTAACATCTTCGACCTCGAAAGAAAATTGAATTGATTAGATTGAATCGTTGCAATGAGAAGATATCTCAGAGCAAAGTGGTGTTGGATGTAAAATCCTTAACCTCAAGAGTTTGAATTTGATGTGATGTATTTCATTGCGATAGGGAAATGATCCTAAAGCAATGCAGTCTTGGATGTAAAATCCTCGACCCAAAGGTTAAATTTTGATGTATTTCGAAGGCAATAGGAAGAGAATCCTAAAGCAGTGCAGTCTTGGATGTAAAATCCTTGACTCAAAAGAGTTTGAATTTTGATGTATTTCAGTGCAATAGGAAGAGAATCCTAAAGCAGTGCAGTCTTGGATGTAAAATCCTCGACCCAAAAGTTTTGAATTTTGATGTATTTCAGTGCAATAGGAGGAGAATCCTAAAGCAGTGCAGTCTTGGATGTAAAATCCTCGACCCAAAAGTTTGAATTTTGATGTATTTCAGTGCAATAGGAAGAGAATCCTAAGCGATGCAGTCTTGGATGTAAAATCCTCGACCCAAAAGTTTTGAATTTTGATGTATTTCGGTGCGATAGGAGGAGAATCCTAAAGCGAGTGCGATCTTGGATGTAAAATCCTCGACCCAAAAGTTTGAATTTTGATGTATTTCGGTGCAATAGGAAGAGAATCCTAAAGCGGTGCGGTCTTGGATGTAAAATCCTTGACTCGAAAAGTTTGAATTTTGATGTATTTCAGTGCAATAGGAAGAGAATCCTAAAGCGGTGCGGTCTTGGATGTAAAATCCTTGACTCGAAAAGAGTTTTGAATTTTGATGTATTTCGGTGCAATAGGAAGAGAATCCTAAAGCAGTGCAGTCTTGGATGTAAAATCCTCGACCCAAAAGTTTTGAATTTTGTGGTATTTCTGTGCAATAGGAGGAGAATCCTAAAGCGGTGCAGTCTTGGATGTAAAATCCTCGACCCAAAAGTTTGAATTTTGATGTATTTCGGTGCGATAGGAAGAGAATCCTAAAGCGAGTGCGGTCTTGGATGTAAAATCCTCGACCCAAAAGTTTTGAATTTTGATGTATTTCGAGTGCAATAGGAGGAGAATCCTAAAGCGGTGCGAGTCTTGGATGTAAAATCCTCGACCCAAAAAGTTTGAATTTGATGTATTTCGGTGCAATAGGAAGAGAATCCTAAGGCGGTGCGGTCTTGGATGTAAAATCCTCGACCCAAAAGTTTGAATTTTGGTGTATTTCGGTGCAATAGGAAGAGAATCCTAAAGCGAGTGCAGTCTTGGATGTAAAATCCTTGACTCAAAAGAGTTTTGAATTTTGATGTATTTCAGTGCAATAGGAAGAGAATCCTAAAGCAGTGCAGTCTTGGATGTAAAATCCTTGACTCAAAAAGTTTGAATTTTGATGTATTTCAGTGCAATAGGAAGAGAATCCTAAAGCAGTGCAGTCTTGGATGTAAAATCCTTGACTCAAAAGAGTTTTGAATTTTGATGTATTTCAGTGCAATAGGAGGAGAATCCTGAAGCAGTGCAGTCTTGGATGTAAAATCCTCGACCCAAAAGTTTGAATTTTGATGTATTTCAGGTGCGATAGGAAGAGAATCCTAAAGCGGTGCGGTCTTGGATGTAAAATCCTTGACTCGAAAAGTTTGAATTTGATGTATTTCGGTGCAATAGGAAGAGAATCCTAAGGCGGTGCGGTCTTGGATGTAAAATCCTCGACCCAAAAGTTTGAATTTTGGTGTATTTCAAGTGCAATAGGAAGAGAATCCTAAGCAGAGTGCGGTCTTGGATGTAAAATCCTCGACTCAAAAGTTTGAATTTGATTTGATTGAGACACGAAATCCGGAAAGATTGAATTTGAGATTTGGAAATTTGGAAGGATGAGTTTGAACTCGATTGAAACTTGATTTAAGATTTGATTTGAAATTTGGAAGATCAAATTTGAAACTTGATCGGGAGTGGATTTAGAATTTGATTGAGATTTGATTTGAGATTTGAAAAGATTGAAATTTGATTCGGAATTTGGAAAGATTGAATTTGAGATTTGTGTTGATTTCGTTTATCTTTTAATGGTTCATATTTTATTTTGTTGTTTATTTAATGTTCATGTGAACTTGGTGTTTGTCATTTTTCAGAGATTTTTTTTTTATTTTCGAATTTAAGAGGAATGAAGTAGGATAAGATCCGGAAAGAGATCTTGATTTGGAGAAGAAAACGAGGAAAACTTTATTATCATGATTTTATTTATCTTAGCACATTTTATTATTTTTTGGGTTCGGACCCAATCATAAGTAATTACTTCACCCGTGTTTCTTAGGGATGAAGAATTCATTCCTTCGAAACATCAGGTAGCGTAATACTTTTTCAAGTATCGTCCGTTGATTGGAAGCATATGTCGTTCTCCCCGGCAATTCACTAGCCGGTAGGAACCTCCTGAGTATACTTGCTTCAACCACAAACGGTCCTTCCCAAGTGGGTTCAAATTTTCCTCCTATCTTGCGGTGTGCAAGAATAGGTCTCTTGAGAACGAGAACTAAATCACCAACTTTGAAGGTTCTTGGGCGGACCAGTTTGTCATGGGCTCGAACCATCTTAGCTTGGTATAGTTCTAAATTCGTTGCGCTGCAAGTCTTTTCCTTCCAAGCTTTCTAATTCTTCGAGTCGTAGTCCGGCGTTTTCTTCGTCGTGATCTTGTTTGCAAGCTGCGATTACGAGTGAAGGAAGCCGAACCTCTAAAGGTAACACTCGCCTCGGACCCATATACCGGAGCGTAAGGTGTAGCTTGAGTAGGAGTTCGAAGGTTGTCCGGTAGGCCCATAAGGCTTCTAACAATTTCTCGTGCCAATTTCTCTTATTATCGTCCAAGGTTTTCTTTAAGATTTGAACGAGAGTTTTATTAAAAGCCTCGGCGAGGCCGTTTGCTCTTGGGTAGTAAATTGTTGATTATCGCCGGTCGATTCCGTGTCTCCGACAAAATTGTTGATTTGTGTGCTTCGAATGCTGACCCATTATCCGAGATGATCTGCGCGGCACTCCGAAACGGTAGACAACTTGGTTCTTGAAAAGCCGTAGCACGTGGTGTGCTTTCACTTCTCTAAGTGGAGCCGCACGCCCGCTTGGAAAAGTAATCTGTAGCCGCAAGAATGAAACGATGTCCTTTTGAAGATGGTGGTTCTATCGGACCCACTATATCTGTGCCCCAACATTCAAATGGCCACGACGCAATTGTCGGGTGTAGCACATTTGGAGGTTGGTGTAGAACCACTCCGTGCACTTGGCATTGGTGACAGCTCTTGGCGATTTTCATGCCGTCGGTCATCATCGAGGGCCAGTAGTACCCTAGTCTTTTAATTTTCATTTTCATCTTTGGACCCGACTAGTGAGCGCCACAGAGTCCTGAATGCACCTCTTTAACAATTTCACGGGCCTCAGACCCGCTTAGGCACCTTAGCCACATTTGATCAAAAGACCTTCTGTATAATGTGTTGTTTATTAATGCGTAAGACAGAGTTCTTTTCTTGATCTGATGGGCCAGCGACCTATCGTCTGGTAGCTTTCCTGTTTGCAGGTAGTCTATCAATGGCTGTCGCCAATCTTCTGTGTTTTCTGTCACTGCTGCAACTGATTCTTTTTCTTTTGCTGATTTGTGTATTGTGTCTATGTCGAGCTGTGATAGGACCTGACGTCCGTGAACTGACACTTCCACTGATTCATCTTGCAAACAGGCAAATTCTTTTGCGAGACGGGCTAAAGCATCTGCTAAAGCATTCTCTTTTCTAGGAATTTTGTAGATTGTCACATTTGGAATCTGTTCTAACAAGTTGTATGGCATACTTGGAAGTATTGTTCGAGTCTTGGTTTAAAAATTCCGTATTGTCCGGCGATCCGTTGAATGATTAACTGTGAATCCCCGTAGATGTTGATGTCCGTTATCCCCATTTGAATGGTTAATTCCAATCCCGTTATGAGGGCCTCGTATTCCGCCGTTGTTTGTACACGGTTCCGTCGAGTGGTAGGAGTATCTTAACATCCCCCGCTCCGGTGTTATAAAGATTAGCCCGATTCCTGCCTTACGGCACTATCACTTGCGATTCTTCGTCTATATGTGCTGAAGATGCTCCGTCGAAATACAATTCCCAACGTCGATCATCAAGGTCTTCTAGGTTCATTATTTGTTCATCCGGCGGATCGTCATTGAGAGGAGATTCGGCCGGCAAAGGGTGTGCTTTGCGAGGAAGTCCGCTAAGACTTGTCCTTTTACGGCACGCGGAGGCACGAAAGTTATATCGAATTGCGATAATATCATTGACCATCTGGCAAGTCTGCCGGAAAGTGTTGGACGAGTCATCAAGTATTGCAATGGATTAAACTTCGAAATCAAGTTGACCTTATGAGAAAGCATGTAGTGCCTGAGCTTTTGAGCGGCGAAGATCAAGGCCAAACAATGCTTTTCAATTGCGGGATACCTTACTTCCGTCGGAAGTAAACGACGGCTTAAGTAGTAAAGAGCATTTTCTTTACCCTCATCATTGACACAGGCTAACAGGGCTCCGAGGGAGTCGTCTAGAGCCGCGGTGTAAAGTATCGGCGGTCTACCCGAGGCCAGGGCTGCTAAGACAGGAGGTGTCATTAAATATTGTTTAATGTCTTCGAAGGCCTTCTGGCATTTCTCTTCCCAAATAAATTTGGCGTCCTTTTTAACTAGTGCCGAGAAAGGTCGACACCTACCGACGGGTTTGAGATAAAGCGTCGAAGATATGCCGACTTCCCTTGAAAAGATCGTAGTTGTTTTAAGGTTTTGGGAGGCGGCATTTCTAAGATGGCTTTAATCTTCTCCGGATCGATTTCAATTCCACGATGTCGGACAACGAATCCTAAGAATTTCCCGGAGGTGACGCCGAAGGCGCATTTTAAGGGATTCATCTTAAGGTTAAATTGTCTTAATCGTTCGAAAACAATTCTCAAATCATACGGATGGTTTTCCTTTACTTTGCTTTTGATGACGACATCGTCCACGTAGCACTCGACTTGATTGTGGATGAGATCATCAAAAATTCTTGTCATTGCTCTTTGGTAAGTTGCTCCTGCGTTCTTCGATCCGAATGGCATCACCGTGTAGCAAAATACTCCGATCGGCGTTACGAATCGTCGTAAGCTTTTCATCTTCTGGAGCCATTTTTATCCGGTTGTATCCCGAAGATCCATCCATGAATGAGAATATTTCATGTGTCGAAGCAATATCGATCATCGGTTCCGGAATCGGTAGAGGGAATTCATCTTTTGGACATGCCTTGTTTAAATCTCCGAAGTCCACACAAATTCCGATCCGACCATTCTTCTTTCGACCGGCACCACATTAGGCTAACCGGGTCGGGTATTGTTCTTCACGGACAAATTTAGCGTCTATTAGCTTTTTAACTTCGGCTATTACTTGTTGTTCGATTTCTAGACGCATTCTTCGGGACCTTGTCCGACCTGGAACGTAGTAGGATCCACTCCTAACTTATGGATCGCAACCTCCGGAGCCAATCCCGGCATTTCATCGTAGTTCCAAGCAAAACAGTCCTTAAATTCCATTAATAATTTGATTATTTCTTCGGAGTCTTCTTTATTGAGTAAGGAGCTAACAAAGGTAGGTCTAGGCTCTTCGCTAGTACCCAAGTTAACTTCCGTTAACTCATCTATTGTAGATTTGATTTCTTCTTCGAATTACGGTGGAGCGTCTCCAATTTGTAAATCTTCGAGTTCGTCCGTAGTTTCCATGCAGTTTTCATTGGACTTGCAAGTGACAACCAAACGGAATTCAGATATCGTCAACTCGACCCTACCGTGCCGAATCCGAGTCCATACTTTGAATTGGGTGGACGACCGGAGTTATTCCATAACTTTTCAAAATGTTGTGATTGGCCTTTGTCCATTGTCGAGGTAAGAAACCACGTTGAATTAAATTTTGAACACGGGAGAGTACCATTCAAAAGGTAATTCCATTAATTCCGATGAAGTGACATCTTCGAATTGTACATTATTTTCGGCTTTGGAGGAAGAAGCACCACGGTAGAATTTGATCGGCTTCGCACCGTCACTACGTACCTCTTTGACCTCCATACCCTCGATCTTATTAGAATGGATCGGAGTTAGGGTCATAGTATGTACGTAGTGGTTAATCTTCTCGTACATTGATTTGTATTCTTCATTCTTTTCATCTTCGAGGGAGATCTTGTATTGCGGCTTCTTTCGACTTATTGTTGCTTGCTTCTTGCTTGATTTCTTTTTCTTCTTCGAACTATCATCCCAATCAACATTGATGGTTGGTTTCTTCAGTCCAATTGTCCTAGTGTCTCTACCACGGCCTCGTCCCCGGCCTCGACCTCGGATGCGAGTTGTGGAG
The DNA here is from genome assembly GCA_022702705.1 of Papilionanthe hookeriana x Papilionanthe teres. NCBI lineage: Eukaryota > Viridiplantae > Streptophyta > Magnoliopsida > Asparagales > Orchidaceae > Papilionanthe > Papilionanthe hookeriana x Papilionanthe teres. The sequence continues at coordinate 1,537 of JAKZJZ010001474.1, read as the reverse complement.
AAACCTTCACCATCTCTCCGGAAGGGAGTGGTGAGTGGTTGTTGGACTAGAACTTCGAGTTCTTCGTTGTCCTGAACTTTCTTTGCTTTATTTGTTACGGTATCTCTCGGAGAAGATTGTTTTCTTTGGCGGTGCATAATAAGCTGCATCTTCATGGATTCCAATTTCATGTACGGAGAATGGTTGTAAGTCACCTTTGATGCACTGTTCCCCTCCATCGTAGTACTTGATGCACTGGTGCAGAGATGATGGTACCATCCTGTTTTCATGTATCCATGGTCGGCCCAGTAGAGCGTTGAACGACGTTTCGAATCGATTATATGAAATTTTGCGGTTGTCTTTGCTAAATCACCGGTCTTCATCAGTAGCGTTATTGACCCGAGGGCTCTTTCTCCTTTCTGGTTGAATCCTCTTAATAACATTTTGTCGGTTTCGAGCTCGCGAGCATCAATTTCCAAGTATGCTAGTGTTCGAAGACTCATTATATTGATTGATGCTCCTGGATCCACCAATACTGCGGAGAGCGTAAACTTCCCAATTGTAACTCGAAATGTACAACGGTCGGTTGTGATCTCGCTGTCCCAAGTAGTAGGTCATTGTCCAGTGAAGGTAACGCCTAGCTGTTCCTTTAACGAGCAAACCTCATCTAAGGAATCTCCGGCCATTTGAGCTAAGCAAATTTTTGGATCAAGTAAGGCCTTGATCAGAGCTTCTCTCATCTCCTTTGATAAGATGAGAGCGTCGTAAATGCTCAGTTTGGCCGGTAGTTTCCTAAGATAGGCTAGCACGTTGTAGTCCACTTTGTTCTCATGCGTCTCGGCTTCTTCTCGAATGGGTATTTCTTCTGCCGGGGTTGGTTCTTCTTGAACAACCACATGCTTTCCTTTGTCTTTTGGACCCATTCTTGGAGGTAGAACTTTTCCACTTCTTAAGTTGACTTCTGTAATTTCTTCTGAATCTAGTGTTGAACTTGTCGGTGTCTCCTCATGAATCGGAATGACAGGCTCTTCCAGATTATCTTCAAAATCTGAAGGCTCTAACTCTATCGTAACTGGAGCTCCTCGAAACTCACAGATAGATCCGTTGCTTGTTGAACTCTCGTAACCTCCTTGATGGATGTCTTCTTCGTTATTTTGCTCGTCGAGATTGTGTATGATTTGAGAATTGTCGTTGGTATCGAAGTCGATGTCCGGATTGTCGCTAGTTACGTAATCGTTAGAAACAGTCAAAACGTAGCCAACGCCATCACCCTTATCATTATATGATCCCACCGAAGTGAGCGAGATAATCATACAAAATCGGAGGTTCGAGGGATTTCTCCCCGAATCGGAAACAACTAACTCTAGGATAAGCGGCCCCTAGTCTAGCCTTAGGAATCTCGGTCCTCTCTTCTTCGTCAATTTTCTTCTTCTCTTCGATTGTCTCCTGTCGAGGTGGTTCTTCTATCGCAAGTGATAGTATCGGCTTACGGGTCTCGAACTGCGAATTGAAGCTCGCACCGAAGCGGTTCGGATCTTGTCCAAAATCTTCTTCGAAG
>JAKZJZ010001473.1:0-27621 GCA_022702705.1 Papilionanthe hookeriana x Papilionanthe teres | reverse complement strand
ACTCATTTTACTCGATCTTCGCACAGCCTCACTTCTCGCCATTTTCCCTTTCACTCTCTCTCACTTTCTCTATCCCACTCTCTTTAAACCCTTTCACTTTCTCCTATCTCTCTTTCTCCCTCACTACCTCCATCTCTCTCTCACTCTCTATTCCACCTCTCTTTATCTCTCTCATTATCTCCTCTGTCTCTCACTTTCGACCCTCCCATTATCCCTCAATACCACTCTCTCACTCTCCCTCCCTCTTTCGCTCCTTAATCCCTCCCTCTCTCCAGCTCTCCTTATCTCCCTCCTTCATGCCCGCTCTTTCCCTCGCTCGCTCTCTCCCTTTCTCACACTCTCTTTTCCTTCACACTCTCTTCTCTCTATTTGTCTCTCACACACTCTCTCTTTCATGATCTCGCTTTCTCTCCCTTCAATTTCACTCTCACTCTCAATCCATCTCTATTTTTAGCTCTATGATCACTCTTTCACACACTCTCACTTTTGCACCTCTTGCTTCCCTTTCTCCACTCAATCTCTCTTCCTCTCTCACCTGTCACTTTCTTCCTTCTTTCCCTCCGTCTCTCTCCCTCTCTCATTCTCTCTCTCTGTCAGACACACTCTCTATCCCTCTCTCGCACTCTTCTGGTTCATCTAGCACTCTCTCTCCCACAAAATCTCATTCTCTACCCACTCTCTCCCTTTTCTCACTCCCTCTTCCTTTCTCTTAAATCTCACTCTCACTCTTACTCCCCCACTCCCTCTCTCTTGCTCACTCCATGTTCACTATCTCTCACTTACTCTCTCTTCAATTTCTCACTCTCCTCTCTTTCAGTTTTACTCTCTCTCACATACACTCTCCCTTTCTCGCTCCCTCTTCCTCTCTCTTTAGTTTCACTCTGACTCTTACTCCCTCCTTACCTCTTTCTCGCTCCATGTTCAATCTCTATCACTAAGTCTCTCTTTTACTGCTCCCTCTCCTATCTATCCTCTCAATCTTTCTTCCCCTATCCCCCTCTCTCTTGCATCCTTCCCTCCTTTCCTCTCTCTCCCTCTCTAACTTTCTCTATTTATGCTTTATGACTTTTTCTTTCTATATTACAATCTTTCTTTCCCTATCATACATGTACTCTTGCACACTTTTATCACTCTCTTTGATCACTTTACTCACTTTTTCTGTCCAACCATCTTCCTCCCCCTCTTCCTCTTTCATTAATTAGTTTATCTCTCTCTTTATCGCCATCTCTCCCTCCCGCTATCTCCATATCCCCTCTAGATATCCCTCTCTCTACCTCTCACTCACAATCTTTTTCACTATCTTCCCTGAGTCCCTCCTCCATCTATATTTTTGTCTCATCCTCACTCCTCTCCTCCCGCTCACTCTTCAATCCTTATCTTCACTTCCTCCCTTGCTCTCTCTCTCTCTCTTACTCTCTATTCATCTCTCTTTGATATTTCTTGCGTTATTTTGCCCCCTCTTCATCTCTCTCTTTTGCTCATTATTCTATGACTCTCTTCTCTCTCTTTACTCTCTCTCTCCCTTAAGAGCTCACTCTCTCCCTCACTCCCTCCCTCACACTCTCTCTTAGTTTCTCTCACATCATGCTTTATCCCCTCATAACCATCTCATTATTTATTATTTTTATCATATATCTCACTTTACCCTTGATCCCTCCCACTTTCAATCCCCACATCCCTCTGCTTTGCTCTCCCTATCTTACTCCTCTCTCTTCCACTCTCCCTCTCCATCTCCCTCTCTCCTTCTCACTTATTCACTCCCTCTCCCACCCTCTCATTTTTTCTATCGCTCTCTATCATTCCCTCTCTCTTGCTCTCTCTTCTCTCGCTTTCTCTTTTCTCTATATCTCTCTCTCATCCTCTCCCATTCCCTCACTCAAACTCATCCTCTCCCTCACACTTCCCTCCTACCCACTCTCTCTATGTAAATTTCTCTCCCTCTCTCTCCCTCCCTCCCTTTCCATCACCCTCTCTCCTTCTTTCCTTCTCACACATTCTCTTAATCTCCCACCCAATCTCAAACTTGCTCACTATCTTTTGCTCTCTCTTCCACTTTCACTTCCTATTTGTCTCTCTCTTAAATATTTTTTCTCTCTCTCGCTCTCTCAGTCCCTCTTGCCCATCAATTTCTCTTACTCTCTCCATCTATCCCCCTTTTTAACTCTTATCTCTTTCTTTTTCGCTCTCTTCCTTTCTCACTATGTCTCACTCTCTATTATGTTTCTTTCTTTCACTCTCTGGCTCTCTCTTGCTCTATTTCTTTCTCTTTACTCATTCTTTATCTCCTGTATCCATCACTCCTTTTCAGTCTCTCCCGTCTTTGCTCCCTCACTCTCTTTAATTTCACGCACTTTCTTACTCCTTCAATCACTTCTCTCTTATTCTCTTTTACACTCTCACCCTTTCTCTCTCTCCCTCTCTCCCTCACTCGCCCTCCTTAACTCTCCCTTGTTCCATCTTCGTTCTCTCTCTTGCTCATTTTCTCTTACTCTCTCTTCACTCACTCACTCTCTCTCTCTTCAGCTTCACTCTCACTTATACTCCCTCTCTTTATCTGCTTCACACACTTTATTCTCTCAACAACTTTTTATTGTCATTTCGCTCTTATTCTTTATTCTAAAACAACTTCTCTCTTTCCCTTCTCACTCTTTCTCTTCCTCTATCCCCCCATTCTCTTTCTCTATTTCTCTCACTTCCCTCCTTCCTCTTTCTCTTTCTCACGCTCTCTCCAACTTTTCCATCTTATCCTCCCTCACTCTCCATCTCTCTCATTCTCTCTCTCATTCTCTAATTATTCCTCCCTCACTCCCTCTTTCTATACCTTCCCTCGCCTTCCTTCTCTCCCTATATCTTTCTCATACTCTCTTCCTCCTTCCCTCCCTTCCTCTTTCTTTCTCAATATTTGTTCTCTTTCTTTCTCTTTTTTTTGTTCACACTTCTCTAACTCTTTGTCCAATGTTTCTCTCTCACTCCACCTACCTCACAAACATTCACACACAATATCTCTCTTTGCTCAATCTTTCTGTCCCACTATCCCTCACACGTACTCTCTCTCGTGTGCTCCAACTTTTATCTCTCTGAATTCCTCTCTCTTCTCTCTCATTGCTTCACAAGTTCTCTCACACTTCTGTCTCCCTCTTTCCCTTCCTCTCTCTGCCTCCTCTATCTCTCACTCTCTTTTCCTTTCTCTTGTTCTCACCTATCTTCCACTATCTACATATCTCTCTTGTGCTCAAACTTTTATCTCTCCCGATCCCTCTCTCTCGTTGCTTCTCATAATCTCTCACACTTCTGTCTCCCTCTCCCTCCCCCAAACTGCCTCCTCTATCTCTCGGTCACTTTTCCTTCCTCTTGTTCTCACTCTCTCATTCTCTAACTATATATCTCTCTCCTTTTGTTCCCTTCCTGACCACACTTTCTCTCCCTTCCCAATCTCCTAATAGTTTTTTTCTCTCTTGTCCCTCGCTCTTTCCCTTTCTTATATCATTTTCTCTCCCTCACTCTCATCTCATTCATCTCTCTAGATCTCTTTTCCTCTCTCACTCTCTCCCTCTATCATTCTCACTCCATCATTCTTGTCCTATCTTGGTCTCCCTTATGCAGGTCACTCTTCTCTGTCTATCTCATACACTCTCTCACTCTCTCTCAATCTTTCTCGCTCTCACCCTCTTTACCTACATTTCTTACTATCTATCTCTCTCTCACTTACTCTCTTGAGCTTTCTCGCTCACTCTCTCCTCTGTTTCCCTCTCTCCATCTTTCTCTTTTTTCTCTTTATCCTCTTCTTTATTATTCTCTCTCCTCTCTCTCTCTTTCTCGTTCTCTACTCTCTTTTTTTTAATTTATACTTTCTTTTATACTCTTATTTGTTGCTCTCTTATCTCTCTTTCCTCTTACTCTTTCTCTCATTCACTCCTCCACTTTCTCTCTCCTCTCTTTTACTTCATCCCTCCCTCTCTCTTTCCCTCTCTTCTCTCTCTACCTCCCTCTCTCCCTCACCCTCCCTGTCTCGCTCTGTCTCCCTCTCTATTGCTCCCCCTCTATCTCTTACAATTCTCCTTCTCTTGCGCTATCATTACCCCTCACTCATTTTACTCGATCTTCGCACAGCCTCACTTCTCACTTTTTCCCCTTTCACTCTCTCTCACTTTCTCTATCCCACTCTCTTTAAACCCTTTCACTTTCTCCTATCTCTCTTTCTCCCTCACTACCTCCATCTCTCTCTCTCACTCTCTATTCCACCGCTCTTTATCTCTCTCATTATCTCCTCTGTCTCGCACTTTCGACCCTCCCATTATCCCTCAATACCACTCTCTCATTCTCCCTCCCTCTTTCGCTCCTTAATCCCCCTCTCTCTCCAGCTCTCCTTATCTCCCTCCTTCATGCCCGCTCTTTCCCTCGCTCGCTCTCACCCTTTCTCACACTCTCTTTTCCTTCACACTCTCTTCTCTCTATTTGTCTCTCACACACTCTCTCTTTCTTGATCCCTCTTTCTCTCCCTTCAATTTCACTCTCACTCTCACTCCATCTCTATTTTTAGCTCTATGATCACTCTTTCACACACTCTCACTTTTGCGCCTCTTGCTTCCCTTTCTCCACTCAATCTCTCTTCCTCTCTCACCTGTCAATTTCTTCCTTCTTTCCCTCCGTCTCTCTCCCTCTCTCATTCTCTCTCTCTCTCAGACACACTCTCTATCCCTCTCTCGCACTCTTCTGTTCATCTAGCACTCTCTCTCCCAAAAAATCTCATTCTCTACACACTCTCTCCCTTTTCTCACTCCCTCTTCCTCTCTCTTAAATCTCACTCTCACTCTTACTCCCCCACTCTCTTGCTCACTCCATGTTCACTATCTCTCACTTACTCTCTCTTCAATTTCTCGCTCTCCTCTCTTTCAGTTTTACTCTCTCTCACTTACACTCTCCCTTTCTTGCTCCCTCTTCCTCTCTCTTTGGTTTCACTCTGACTCTTACTCCCTCCTTACCTCTTCTCGCTCCATGTTCAATTTCTATCACTAAGTCTCTCTTTTACTGCTCCCTCTCCTATCTATCTCTCAATCTCTCTTCCCCTATCAACCTCTCTCTTTCCCTCCATGTTCACTATCTCTCACTTACTCTCTCTTCAATTTCTCACTCTCCTCTCTTTCAGTTTTACTCTCTATCACTTACACTCTCCCTTTCTCGCTCCCTCTTCCTCTCTCTTTGGTTTCACTCTGACTCTTACTCCCTCCTTACCTCTTTCTCGCTCCATGTTCAATCTCTATCACTAAGTCTCTCTTTTACTGCTCCCTCTCCTATCTATCCTCTCAATCTTTCTTCCCCTATCCCCCTCTCTCTTGTATATCCTTCCCTCCTTGCCTCTCTCTCCCTCTCTCACTCTTTCTTTCTTGCACACACTCTCCTTCTCTCCCTCTCACTCTTCCAATTCATCCCCACTCTCTCTCCCACTAAATCTCATTTTCTACCCCCTCTCCCTCACTCTCAATTCCTCTCTATATCTTCCATCACTCTCTCTTCTCTCACACCCTCTTCCTCTCTCACTCCCATTCTCTTCAATCTCACTCACTCCCTCCTCTATCACTCTCTTTCTCAATCTCTTCCTCTCTCAGTTTTTTCTCTATTTATGCTTTTATCACATTTTCCTTCGCTATTTCTCTGTCTCACTCTCTTTCTCGCGCACATTCACACTCTTCCTCCCTTTTATCACTTCCTCTTATGACTGTACTGGCTCTTTCTCTCCAACCATCTTCACTATCTTCCTCCCTCCCTCCCTCTTTCCGTCTTCCATTAATCCAGTCTCCCACCCTCAATCGTCTTCTCACCCTCCAACTATCACCATATGCTTTTTATATCTCCCTCTCTCTAGCTCTCACTCACTATCTTTTACTCTATCTTCCCAGAGTCTCTCTTTGTTCTATATTTTGGTATCAACCTCTCTCTTCTGTCTCCCGCTCGCTCTTCATTCTCTATCTTCACTCCCTCTCTCTCTCTCTCTCTCTCTCTTAATTTCATATATCGTTATTGTTTTCTTGCTCTCCTTCGCCCCCTCTCTCTCTTGCTCTTTCTTCTATCACCTATTTTCTCTCTCTTTACTCACTCTTTCTCTCCCTCTATCTCTCACTCTATTTCTCACTCTCCCTCCCTCACACTCTCAGTCTCTCAGTTTCTCTCACATCCTGCTCTCTCCTCTCTATCCATCTCATTATTTCTTTTTTCTCTCATAGATCTCTCTTTCCTCCTCCATCCCTCTCTCTCTTTCAATCTCCACTTCCCTCTCTTTCTCACTCTCTCCCTATTGTACTTCTCTCTCTCTCTCCCCTTCTCGCTCACTCTCTCTTGTTCCATCTTTCAGCACTCTCTATTTCTCTCTCACACGCTCTCTTCCTCTCTTATTTTCTCTCTCTCTTTAATTTGTCTCCACGGCCTTCCTCCTCTCTATTTCTTTATGTTTACCGCACGTGCTCTCTTTCACACACTATTATATCTCTTTTTCTCAGCGTTTTGTATTCTGTTATGTTGCCCTTTATTCTTTTTCTTTCTCTTACTCTATCCCTCACTTTCTCACTCTCCCTCTCTCCCTACTTCTCTCTCTTCAATCCCTTTATCATCTCTCTCTTTATTTTTATCTCTCTTTTCCTCTTCTCCCTCTCATTATTTCTCACATTCTCTCACACATCTCTTCCTCTCTCCTTCTCCCGCGCTCACTCCCTCCCTCCCACTCTCCTTCTCTCTCCATCTCTTTACCTTACTCTTCTTCTCACACTATCCCACTTTTATCATATAACCTTTTCTGTAACTTCTTGACTCTCTTAGTCTTTATTCTTTATCTCCCTCTCTTCCTCCACTCTCTTTTTGTCTCTCTCTCTACCTATCACTCACTATCTTTTGTTCTATCTTCCTTGAGTCTGATCTCTGTCTCTATTTCTACCTTATCCTCCCCTCCCTCCCTCCCTCCCTCCAGCTCATTATTTAATCCCTATCATCACTCCCTCTATTTCTCACTCTCTCACTCTCTATTTCATCTCTCTTAATTGTTTCTTTGCTCTCTTTTGCCCCCTCTCTGTCTCTCTTGCTCTTTATTCTATCCTTCTCTCTTCTCTCTTTACTTACTCTTCTTATCGCTCTATTTCTCACTGTCTCACACACTCTCCCTCCCTCACACACTCTTAATTGCTCACATCTTCCTCTCTCCCGTCATATCTATGTCATTTTTTATTATTTTCTCCCACACAACTCCCTTTCCTCCTCGATCCCTATCTTTCAATCGCTCCTTCCCTCTCTTTCTCACTCTTTCTCTATCTCGCACCTCCCCCTCTCTCTCTTGCAGTCACTCATTCACTCTTTGTCCCACCCTCTAATTATCTCCTTCACCCACTCATTCCCTCTCTGTTTCTCCCTCTTCTCTCACTTTCACATTTCCCTACTCACTCACTCTCTCTTCCCTCACTCTATTTTTCTCACACACACTCTCTTTTGTGCTCTCTCTTCCTCTCTTCAGTTTCACTCTCACTCTTACTCCCTCACTTCATCTCACTTACTCTCTCTTCAATTGCTCACACTCCTCTCTCTCTCCTCTCAATCTTTCTCTCCCTCTCTCCCCCTCTCTCCCTCTCTCTTGCTTCTTTCCTTCCCACTCTCTCCCTCATTTTCTCTCACTCACACTTTCTCCTTCTCACTCTCTTCTAATTCACCTCTCCTCTCTCTCACTCTCATTTTCTCTCTATATCTTCCATCACACTCTCTTCTCTCTCTCTTTCTCTTCCTCTTTCACTTCCACTCTCTTCAATCTCTATCACTCCCTCCCTCTATCTTTCTCTTTCTCACTCTCTCCCTCTAGCTCTTTTTTCTATTTACGCTTTATCACTTTTCTTTTTCTATTTCTCTCTCTCTGTCCCTCTCAAACACACTCTCTTGCTCTCTTTTATCACTCTCTTATCACTTTACTCACTCTTTCTCTCCAACCATCTCTCACTATTTTTCCCTCACTCTCTCTCGATTTCATTCTTTCATCCTCTCTCTCTACCGCCCTCTTGTCTCTATATTTACATCTTAACCTCTCTCCTTCTTTCCCTCCGCTCACTCTTCAATCCCTATCTTAACTCCTTCTCTTGCTCTCTCTAACTTTCTATTTTATCTCTCTTTATTTTTTTTGCTCTCTTTTGCCATCCCTTTGTCTCTCTTTACTCACTTTTTCACTCCCTCTATCTCTCTCTCACTCTCCCTCCCTCACACACTCTCTCTCGATAAATCTCACATCTCACACTCTCCCTTCATAACCATCTCATTATTTCTTATTTTCTCTCATAGATCCTTCTTTTTCCTTGATCCCTTCCTCTTTCAATCCCATTTCCCTTTCTTTCTCACTCTCTTCTAATCTTACTACTCAATCTCTCTCCCTCCCCCTCGTTTTCTCTATCGCTCTCTCTCATTCCCTCTATCTAGTTCTCTCTTCTCTCACTTTCTCATTTCTCTAATCTCTCTCACACTTCCTCTCTCATTCTACCTCTGTCTCTCATTCTTTCCCTCTCATTCTCTCCCTCTCACTTCCCTCCCTCCCACTCTCTCCATCTCAATCTCTCTATCTTAATCTCACATCCTCTCTCGTTCTTTCCTTCTCACTCGTTCTCTTGATCGCACTCCCATCTCAATATAGCTCACAATCTTTTGTTTTCTTTTCCTCTCTTGCTTCCTATATCTTTCTCTCTTAAATCCTTCATTCTCACTCCCTCTCTCTTCAATCTCTGTCACTCTCGCCCTCTATCTCTCCCTTTCTTACCCTTTGTCTCACTATTGCCCTCTATCTCTCTTTTTCGCCTCACCCTTTCTCACTACATCACACTTTATTTTATGTTTCATTCTCTCGCTCTCCAGCTCTCTCTCACTCCCTTTTCTCTCTTTAATCACTCTTTATCTCTCTATATCTATCACTCTAAGTCTCACTCCCTTCCTCTCATTCTCTCTCCCTTCTCTCTCTCTCTCGCCCCTCTTCCCTCTCATTACTTTTTACATTCTCTCCTTCCCTCCCTCCCTCCCTCCCACCTTATGTTTCTCCCTTTTTCTTTCTCTAGCTCTCTCTCTTGACCTCACTTTCCTCATTCACTATTCTTTCTCTATTTCTCTCTTGCTTTGTCACTCTCTCCCTTCCTCGCTCACCTACACTTTAGTTTCACAGTAAATTACTCCCTCACTCGCTTCTCTCTCTCTCTTGCACTCTCTCTCCCTTTCTCTCCCTCTCTCTTGCTCCATCTATCATTCTTTCTCTTGCTCCTTTTCTCTTACCCTCTTTTGACCCACTCTATCTTCAGCTTCACTCTCACTCCTACTCCCTCTCTCTATCTCTTTCACACTGCCTATATCTCTGTCATACTCTCTTCCTATTTCTCTCCCTTCCTCTCTCTTTCTCACTATTTTTTATCTCTATTTCTCTTTTATTGCTCACAATTCTCTAACTCTTTATCTAATGTTTATCTCTCACTCTCTCTTCCTCTCACAGACACACATAATCTCTTGCTTTGCTTAATCTTTCTGTACCCCTATCCTAACACGTACTCTCTCTCTCTAGCGCTACAACTTTTATCTCTCTCAGTCTATGTCTCATCTCTCTTATTGTTTCTCACATTCACTAACACTTCCCTCTCTTTCTCTCTCCCTCCCTCTCTCCACCTCCTTTATCTCTCACTCTCTTTTCCTTACTCTTGGTCTCACTCTCTCCCTCTCCATCTATATATCTCTCTTGCTCCTCCATCATTGTCTCCTTCATTCTCTCACTCTCAATCTCTCTCTTCTGTTCCTCCCTCCCTCACTCACACTTCCACTCCCTTCCCGCCCCCCTAATATCTTTATTTTATCTCTTGTCACTCTCTCTTTCTCTTTTTTATATCTTGTTCTCTTCCTCACTCTCGTTTCCTCTTTCTCTCTAGATCTCTTTCACTCTCTCACTCTTATGCTTTTTATCGCTCTCACTCTCTCCCTCTATCATTCTAACTTAAATCATTCACTTACTCTTGCTCGATCTTCTCACTCCCTCTCCCTTTGACTCTCTCTTTCTCTCTCTCCCTCTCTAACAATTTCTCATACATCTTTCTCTATTCCCATGCTCTCTCTCACTCTCTCTATCTATTTCTCTCCCTCTCTCACTCCCTCTCTCTCCTCATTCTCACTCTTATTTTCTCGCTCATTTTCTCTCTTGCATCCACTCTGTTCCTCGCTCTCTTTCTCACTCTCTCCACTTACTCTCTTCTCTCTCTGTCTGTTGCTTTCTCTCCCTCCCACCTAATCTCTGCCTTTCTCTCTCCTTCCCCGTATTATATCTTCTTCTGTCTCTCACTCTCTCTTTTCTCTTTCTCGCTCAAGATCTCTCTCTCAATCTCTCTTTATCGCTCTTTTATTTATCACTATCTTCCTCCCTCTATATTGCTCACTCCCACTTTTATGCTCTCTCAAAGTCTACCTTATTTCACTCCCTTTTGTCTCTCCCTCTTTCTCAGATACACACACTTTTTTTCATTTTCCCTCTCCCTCCTTTATTCCACTCTCTCTCTATCTTTAGCTCCCTCTCACTCTCCTTAGCTTCCTTTCTCCCTCTCTCTCAATTGTCCTAGCTTGCCTTCTTGCTATTTCTCTTTCTCCTCTCTGTCTCTTACTCTGTCTCTCTCTTCTGTGTCTCTCTTCTGTCCCTCTCGCTATTTTTTTCCCTCCAAATCTCTCACTTGCTCTCCCTTTGTCTATCACACTCCCTCCCTCTCACTATCTCGCTCTCTTCTCTTTTCCTACCCATCCTCCCATCTCTCTCTCTTTATCTCTCATTCATTCTCTTCTCTCCTTCTCTCCCTCTTGACTCACCCTTTTCTCTCTCTCTCTCTCGCTTTATATTTCTCTCCCTCTATGACTCATCCTCTCGCTCTCCTTCTCTCTTTCTCTCTCTCTCTCTGTCACTTGCTCTCTCCTTCCTGCTCTCACAAGGTTCTTATTTTGTCACACTTCTCTCCTTATCTCTCACGCTTGTGCTTTATCTCCCCCTCTTTATTTCTCTCTCCAACCCCCTCTCTATCTCTCTCTCTCGTCCTCCTACACTCCATTACTTTCTGCATCCCTTTCTCTTGACCACATATCTTCTCTTAATTTTTATCTCTCAATAGCTATAGCTTCTGTTCTTGCTCATCCACACTTTCTCTTTTCTCCTCCATTTCTTGTTACTATTTTTTTCTCTCCTCTCCCTCCTTTGCTCCATTCACACTATTTCTCACATTTTCTTCCACTTCTATCCCTCTCTCTCTTCCTCTCTCACCCTCTTTAACACCTTCCCTCCCTCTCTCCCTCCCCTTTCTATCACAACTAAGCTCTATCTCTTCAATTTCTTGTCACTCTCTTACACACTCTCTCGCTCTCTCTCCCCTTCTCGTTCCCTCCCTTTCTCTTTAGTTTCACTTTACTCTCACTCTCTCTCCAAACTTTTTTCTCTCTATTCGCTCTCGCACTCTCTCTTCCTTTATAGCTCTCTCCCTCATCAATTTCACTCTCCCTCCCACAATCTCATTCCTATACATTCTCCCACGTTCTATTGCTCTATCTTAATCACTTTAGCTCCTTGTCTTCATGTCTATCGCTCTTACTTTGCATGTTATCCAATTTCTTACTATTTTAATCTTTCTCGCTCTTTCAATCTCCCTCTCTTTTTGCATAGCTATCGATATATCCATCTACATTCTTGCTCTCTCTTACTGTAGTCATATTTCTCTCCAAGCCTCTTTGTGCCACTTCACTTTCTCTCTTGTTCTACCTTTCCCCGATTTGTGTCTCATTCCCACTCTCATTGTCTCTCTTGCTCCTTCGCTTTTCTCTCTACCTTACTCTTTCTTCTTTCATTCACTTTTTTGCTCCCTCTCTCTATTCAATTTCATTCTCACTCTTACTCCCTTCCTCCCTCTCTTTATCACTCTCTAATCTCTCTCTCTTACTCTTTTTTGTCACTCTTCTCTTTCTCCTCTCATTCTCTCTTCCTCTAAACCCTAATCTCTCTTGTTCTCCCTGCTTCCCCGTCTCTCTCACTTGTCACCCTCTCTCACACACCCAACCTCTCTCTTTCTCTCCCACACATTTTCCCTCAACCTTTCCATCTATCTGTCATGCTATCTCTCTCTCTTTTTTAATTTTCCTCTTCATCCTCTCTCTCTCCCACTCACTAACTTCCTCTTCCTTTGTCTTCCCTCACTCTCTTCTCTCTCTCTCCAACCATCACTCACTCTCACATAAATCTCTCTCACTCCCTCTCTCCTTATCTCATTCTTTGATGTTCTCTCTTACTTTGTATTCTGTTGGTGTCTATTCTCTTATTTTTCCTCACCCACTATCCCCTTCAACCATTCTCTCTTGCTCCATTTCTTGCTTTCTTTCAGTCCCTCTCACTTCCTCTCTCTTCCCTCAATATCTTTCCCTCTCCTTTCCTCTCTCTTTCTCTCCCTATTAAATTTCATCCTCACTCTTACTCCCTACGTCACCCTCTTTTCTCTATCGCTCTCTCACTCACACTCACTCCCCAACACTCTCTCTCCCAAACACTCTCTCCCCAACGAGAGGGAGGGAGAGGAGAAAGAGAGTGTGTTTGAGAGAGAGTGTGTGAAAGAAAGAAAGAGAGAACACCGGCGGAGAGAACTTTAGAGAAGGAGATAGAGAATAAAGTGAGCAAAAGAGGAGAAGTGAGAGAGATATTGGGAGTGGGAAAGAGAGTGAGAGGGAGAATAAGAGAGAAAAAGTGTGAGAAGAGGGAAAGAGATAGAGCAGAGCAATTAATATGAAAGAAAGAAAGAAAAAGAGAGGAAGATAGAGAAAGAATGAGAGAGAGAAATAGGGAGGGAGGAAGAGATAGAGGAAAAGTGAGATAAGGATAAGGAGTTGTAGAAAGAGAGAGAGGAAGAGAAGGGTTGGAGTTAGAGGGAGCTAGGAATGGAACAAGAAGGTGAACAAGAAAAAGAGCTTGAGAGAAAAATATAGAAAAAGAAAAGAGAGTAAAATAGGTAGTGGGAGAGAGGGTTGAGGATTAACTAATAAGAGAGTGAGAGAAGGAACAAGAGAAAGAAAGAGAGAGACATTAAGGGAGATGGAGAGACTGAGGGAGAGAGAGAATGAGATTGTGAGGGGTGGAAGCAATGACAGAGAAGATGGAAGAGAGTGAGAAAAAAGAGGGATTGTGAGAGAGAGAGGGAGATAAAGGAGAAAGAGTGAGGGATAGATGAAGACAAAGAAAAGCAAACAAAAAAGAGAGCGCGTCAAAGGAGACAGTAAGAGAGAGTCAAAAAAGAGATAGAATGGAGTGTAAGAGGGAGAGCGAGAGCAAGAGAGATAGAGAATAATTGAGTTAAATTTAAGAGAAAGTGTGTGAGTGTTTGAAAGGAAGAGAGGGAGAGAAATATAGAGAGAGAGCAAGTTAGGGAAGATAAAGCAAGAGTAAGGGTGAGCAAGATAATGAGGGAAAGAGAGTGTGAGAGTGAGAGTGTATAAGAGATAGAGGAGAGGAGGGATGGGAGGGAAAGCAAGAAAAAAGAGTGAAAAAGAAAGAGATGGAGGGAGGGAGTCAGAACGAGAGTGAAATTAAAGGGAGGGAGAGAGAGAAAGGGAGAGGGAGAGTGAAAGAGAAACATAGAGAAAAGAGAGTGAGAGAAGAGAGAGCAAAAGAGAGGGAGAGTGAGAGATAGGGAAGGGGAGAACAAGAGGGATGGAGAGAGAGTGGGTGAGTGAGTGTAAGAGATGAGAGAGGAGAGAGAGAGAAGAGAGGGAAAAGAGGGAAAGTGAAAGAGGGAGGGATTAAGGCGGAAGAGAGAAGTGCGAGAGAAAATGAGAAATAAAGAGAATGATACGATGGGAGGATGAGAGAGAAATTAGAGAGCAATTGAGAAAGTGAGGGAAGGAAGGAGAGTGAGAGAGAAGGTGAGGGATGGACGCATAGAAATAGTGAGTAAAGAGAGGTAAGAGAGAGTGATTGAAGATATAACAAGAGATAGACACAGAGAGATTAAGCAAACGATAAAGAGAGATGAAAAAGAGGGTGCGGGAGGGATAGAAATAGAGTAGAAAGAGAGAGATAGAGGGAGTGAGAGAGAAGAGGCACTCAAAGAAGATTGAGCAAAATATTGTGAGTGAAAGGTAGAGAGAGAACGATGTTGAGGGAGATATGCAGAGATGGAGAGGATGAGAGGGAGATAAAGAAAGAGAGTGAGGTTGGTTGGAGAGAAAAAGTGGGTAAAGAGATAAGGAGAGTGATAAAAGAGAAAGCAAGAGAGAGTGTGTGTGTGATAGATAGAACAATAGAGAAAGAAAAGTGATAAAACATAGAAAAAAGAGTGAGAGAAGGAGAGAGTGAGAAGGAGAGAGATGGAGAGAAGGGGTGTTAGAGATTGAAGAGAGTGGAAGTGAGAGAGGTAGAGGGAGTATGAAAGAAAAGAGGGTCAGGGAAGATATAGAAAGAGAGTGTGCGAGAGGGAGGAGGGGGTAGAACATGAGATCAAAAAAGAGAGGGATGAAGAGAAAGTGAGTGAGAGAGAGAGAGGGAGAGAGTGTGTGTGAGAGAGCGAGAGTAGAAGAGAGAGAAACGGAGGCAAGGATGCAATCGAGTGGAGGAGAGAGGGTGATAAAGATTGAAAAGAGAGAGAGAAGAGAGTGCAACAAAATGATGATTAAGTGAGAGAGAGCGAACACGAAGCAAGAAAGAGAGTGGAAAGAGGCATTAAGAGTTGAAGTGAAATGGAAGACAGAGCAAGAGGGAGTGAGAAAGGGAGAGAATGTTAGAGAAATAACGGAAGAGTGAGGGAAGAGAGAGCATGAGAGAGGGAGACAGTGAACAAGCGAGATAAGGAGCAAGAGAGAGATAAGGAGACAAGAGAAAGAGAGAGATGTAGGGAATGAAACAGGGAGGTAGAGTGAAAGAGAGGTAATGAGGGATAAAAAGTGTGAAAAGAGAGAAAGATTGAAGAGAGTGTGAGAGATAGATAGAGAGATCAAGAGAGGTGGAAAGAGGGTGAGAGAGAGAGAGGGATGGAGTGGGTGAGAAAGAGAGATAGTGGGAGGGAGTGATATGGATTAAGGAGAGAGTAGTAAACAAAAAGTGACAGAGAGCGAAAAGGAAATAGAGAGAGAAGAGGGACTGAGGAAAGATTGAGTAAGAGAGAGTGAGTGAAAGGTAAAGAGATAGGGAGAATAAAAGAATCTTAAGGGAGAGAGAGCAAGAGAGGGAGGGAGACGGAAAGGGAGAAGAGAGGGAGATGGGGAAGGAGAGGGAAGAACGGAGGAAGCAAGAAATGAGCGAAGAAAGGGAGAGAAGAGAAAGAAAAGATAGTAGGAGGGATGGAAGCAATATAGAGGGAGAGAGAGAGTGGGGAAAAGAGAGAGAAAGAGTGAGATGAAAGCGAGAAGAGAGAGCAACAATGAAGAGAGCATAAAATAGAAAAAGAGAATGAATGCAAGAAAGATAGGCGAGGGAGAGAGAACAATAAAGATGGGGATGGAGTGAGAAGATAGAAAGATGTAACAACAGAGATAGCGGATGTAGTGCAAGAGAAAGTGAAAAATGATAAGAGAATGAGATAGGGATCGAGATATGGCGCTTTAGAAGGTGAAGGGAGAGAGGTTTAGAGAGAATGAGAGGGTGTATGAGTGTGTGATGGAGAGAGGAGGGAGAACTTCATGGAGACCTAGAGAGGGTAAGAATGAGGGAATGAGAAAGATGGAGGGAGGAGAGAGAGTGATAAAGTTAATGAGATTGGTAGAATGAAAGATGTCTATAGAGAAAGAGGAAATGACAGTGAGAGATATGAGGATGAGATGGAGAGAGAGGGAAGCAAGTGAGTGAGAAAGAGAGATAGAGGGAGGGAAGGTGGGAGATGGATTAAAGAGAGAGCAAAATAGAGAAAGTGATAGAGAGTGAAAAGGAAATAGGGAGAGAAGAGAGACTGAGGGAAGATTGATTAAGAGATAGTGAGTGAGAGGTAAAGGGATAGGGAGGATAGATAAATGGTGGAGAGAGAGAGGGATAGCAAGAGAGAGGGGAGAGGGAGACAGATAGGGTGATGGGGAAGGAGCGGGAGGGAAGGAGGAAGTAAAGAGAAGGATGAAGGGAGAGAAGTGAAAGAAAGAGATGGTGGGAGTGATGGAAGTAATAAAGTGAGAGATAGAGAGAGAAAGAGAGATGAATGAGAGAAGAGAAAGCAACAATGAAGAGTGCAAAAGATAGAAAAGAGAAGATAGTGCAAGAAAAAGAGAAAGCGAGGGATAGGGAGGAAGGAAGAGAGAATAGTAGAGATCGGGATAGAGAGAGAAGAGAGAAAGAAGAATCAATAGAGATAGAATGGAGTGTGAGAGAAAGAGCAATATAGCAAGAGAGAGCGAGATAGACATCAAGAAACGGAGTTTGAGAAGGTGAGAGGAGAGCGATTGAGAGAGAGAGTGAGAGTGTATCAGTGTGTGCGAGAGCTCGAGAGAGAGAGTATAAGTGAGATGGAGAGAGAAGGGTGAGATACTTAAGGGCGGCCCAGAGAGGGCAAGCATGAGGGAGTAATAATGATAGAGGAAGAGAGTGCTAAAGAGAATGAGAGTGGTGGAATGAAAGAGAACTGTAGAGGAAAAGA
Organism: Papilionanthe hookeriana x Papilionanthe teres; assembly: GCA_022702705.1. NCBI lineage: Eukaryota > Viridiplantae > Streptophyta > Magnoliopsida > Asparagales > Orchidaceae > Papilionanthe > Papilionanthe hookeriana x Papilionanthe teres. The sequence continues at coordinate 11,008 of JAKZJZ010001473.1, read as the reverse complement.
GAGTGAGAAAAAGAAGACGATATAAGGGAGAGAGTGAGAGAGAGGGACAAGAGAGAAAAAGAGCTTTTAGAACAGTGGGAAGGGAGAGAAAGTGTGAGGCAAGGAGGTAGGGAGCCAGAGAAGAGATGATAGAGAACTAGAGAATGCGAAAGGTAGTGAGTGATGGAGCAAGAATTTGGGGCGCGGGGAGGGAGTGAGAACAAGAGTAAGGAAAGAAGCGTGAGAGAGATAAGGGTGAGGCAGAGGGAGTGAGAGAGTTAAAGAGGGATAGAGGAAGGGAGAGTGAAAGATGGAGAAAGTGTGAAACAATGAGAGGCGAGATAAAGGGACTGAGAGAGACAAAAATTAGAGAGAGAGAGAGTGTGTGTGTGTGTAAGGGATAGGGATAAAGAAAGAGAGATGACAGAGTAATAGAAGAGAGATCAAGAGAGAGAAGAGCAAAAGAGCAAGAAAGAAAGAATAGAGAGTGAGAGAGATGGAGCGAGGGAGTGAGAGATATCTAAAAGTGGGGGATTAAGACAAAGAGAGAGATAGACAGAAAAGTGAGAGGAAAATAGAGTAAGAAACGGTGAGTGATAGGGAGAGAGGGAAGGAGAGCAAGAGAATGAGTGAGATAGAGAGAGATTGAGAGAGACAGCAAGAAAGATTAAAAGGGAGGGGGAGAGAGTGAGAGGGAGAGAGTGTGTGAAAGAGAGAGGGAGATTGAAGTAAGGGTAGAATGGAGGGAGAGAGAGAAGTGAGAGAAAGAGACAATGGGAGGGATGGAAGCAATAGAGAGGGGGACAGAGAGTGTGGGGGATAGAGGGAGAGAAAGAGTGAGATGAAAGAGAGATGAGAGAGCAAAAATGAAGATAGCAAAAGAGAGCAAAATATAGAGAAAGTGAATCGAATGCAAGAAAGAGAGAGTGAGGGATAGAGATCAAGAGAGAGAGAAGATAGAAAGAAGAAGCAATGGAGAGAAAGGATGAAGTACGAGAGAAGGAGCCAGTTTGTAAGAGAGTGCGATATAGAGATACAGAAAAGGAGCTCAAGAAGGTGAGAGGAAAGGGTGAGCAACATAAGGGAGGCCTAGAGAGGACAAGAATGAGCATGTGAGAAAGATAGAGGGAGAGAGAGTGATAAAGAGAACGGTCGTGGGAGGATGAAAGGGATATTTTGAGAAAGAGGCAAAGATAGTGTGAGAGAGAAGAGGATATGAGAGGCAGTCAGAGAGAGGGATAAGAGAGAAAAGAGCTATTAGGAGAGTGGGAAGGAGAGAAAGTGTGAGGGAAGGAGGTAGGGAGACAGAGAAGAGAGAGATAGAGTGCTAGAGAATGAGAAAGGTAGTGAATGATGGAGCAAGAGAGATATATTGGAAGAGGAGGGTAGAGTGAGAACAAGAGTAAAGAAAAGAGAGTGAGAGAGATAAGGGTGCAACATAGGTAGTGAGAGAGTTAAAGAGGGAAGGAGGAAGGGAGAGCTAGAAATTGAGAAATAATAAGAGAGAGAGGGAGAAGAGAGAAGGACTAAGAGAAACAAAATTTGGAGGAGAGTGTGTGAGGGATAAGGACAAGGAGAGAGAGATGACGGAGTGACAGAGGAGAGATATGAGAGAGAAGAGCTAGAGAGGAAGAAAAAAAGAATAAATCGAGAGAGATTGAGCAGGGCTTGAGAGATATTTAAAAGTGAGTGATTGAGACAGAGAGATGGATAGATTGATAGAAATAGAGAGAAAAGAGAGTGAGGAAAAATAGAGTAAGAAAAGGTTAGTGAGAGATAGAGAGGCAAGAAAACAAGAGAGAGAGCAAGAATGATTGGGAGGGAGAGGGAGAGACTGAGAGAGAGAGAGAATGTGTGAAAGAGAGGCGCGATGGAGAAGAAAGGAGGTAAGCGAGAAAGAGAGGGAGAGAGAGATGGAGGCAGTGAGGGAGAAAGAGAGATAGGAGAAAGTGAGAGATTTTAAAGAGAGTAGGAACGAGAAAGTGAGAGAGAGTGAAAGGGAGAGAGAGTGAGAAGAAAGGCTGTGTTAATATCATGTAAGAGTAAGTGAGTGAGGGAGGGGTAAAGAGAGGGCAAGAATAGGAGAATGGTGTGAGATAGATGGAGCAAGAGAGAGGAAGATAAAGAGGGAGATGGGGAGGGAGAGGGAAGGTGGGAGGGAGGGAGGGAGAGAAGAGAAGGAAAGAGAGAGGGAGTGATGAAGTAAGGAGAGAGGAAAGAGATAGAGTTGAGGATAGAATAAGAGAAAGAGTAAATGGAATAAGAGAAAAGAGAGCAACAAAGGAGAGTGTAATAGTGGGTATAAGATAGAAAAGGAGTGAGAGTGAGATTGTGATAAAAAGTGGGAGAGAGAATAGAGGGTTTAAAAGAGATAAAGAGAGGGAGTAGCGTGAGAGTGAAGCTAAAGAGAGAGAGTGGGTTAAGAGAGAGTAGGAGAAAGGGAGCAAGGGAGAGAATGATAGATGAAGCAAGAGAGAGTTAGGGAGGAAGAATGAGAGACAGAGGGAGAGGGAAACAGATAGAGTGCAAGAGAGAAAGAGAAAGGGAAGCGAGTGAGAAAGTAAGAGTGTGAGTAAACTTAAATAGTGAGGGAGCGAGGAGGGGAGAGAGTGGAAAAGTGGGAGGAAAATAGAGAAAGAATAGAGATTGTGAAAAGAGAGGTCGTAAGAGAGGGAGCTAGAGAGAAAAAGAGAAAAATAAGGCGTAGGGAGGGAGGGAGGGAGAGGGAGGGAAGGAGAGAAAGTAATAATAATGAGAGTGAACGGGGGTAAGGGAGAGAAGAGAGACAGAATGAGAGGAAAGAAGAGAGAGTTACAGAGTGATGGATACAGAGAGATCAAGAGTGAGAAAAGAGAGATAAAAGAGCGTAAAAGAGAACCAGAGAGCGAGATAATAAAACTTAGTAGAGACTAAGATATATGGAGAAAAGGAGAGAGAGAGAAAGGGAGAGATAGAGGGCAAGAGTAAGTGAGAGAGTGAGAAAGGGGGAGATAAAGGGAAAGAGTGAGAAAGGGGAGTTAGGAGAGAGAGTCATCGAGGGAGAGAGAAAGAAAGATTTAAGTGAGAGAGATAGGAAGCGATAGAGGAAGAGAGAGCAAAAGACGGTGAGCAAGATTGAGATAGAGATGGAGATTAAGAGAATGAGTGAGAAGGAAAAAGGAGAGAGAGAGAGAGATGGAGAAGGAGGCAGGGAGAGAGGGAGAAAGAGATTGAGATAGAGAGAGTGGAAGATGGAGATAGATAGAGAGTTAGATGGAGATTGAGAGAGATGGAAGGCAAGAGGGAGTTAGAGAGAGGGAGGGAGAAATAGACTTAGTAATGGTTGGAGAGAAAGAATGAGTGGATAGATAAGAGAAAGTGATAAAAGAGATCAAGAGAGAGTGTGTGAGAGAGAAAATCAAGAGGGAGAGAGCGAAAGAGAAAGAAAAAGTGATAAGTTGTAAATAAAGAAATGGATGAGAGAGGGAGAGAGTGAAAAAGAGAGAAAGAGGGAGGGAGTGAGAATGTTTGAAGCATGGAAGTGAGAGAGGAAGAGAGAGTGAAGGAAGATAAAGAGAGAGTGAGCGAGAGGGAGAGAGAGGGGTAGAGAATGATATTTTGTGGGGAGAGAGTGGTGGATGAACCGGAAGAGTGTGAGAGTGGGAGAGAGATAGTGTGTATAAGAGAGAGAAAGAGTGTGAGAGAGGGAGATAAAGGAAAAGAGGGATGAAAGCAAGAGATAGGGGAGAGAGGGAGAGAGAGGGAGGAAGGAGAGAGAGAAGAGAGGAACATCAATGAGAGTGGGTGATAAAGAGTGAACATAGACCAAGAAAGAGATGGGGAGAGAGGGAGTAAGAGTGAGGGTGAACTTAAGAGAGAGAAAGAGAGAGCGAGAACGAGAAAGTGTGAGTGACAAATAAAGTGAAGAGAGCGTGAGAGAAAAGAAAAAAAATAGAGAAAGTGAGTAGAGTGCAACAAAAGAGAGAGTGAGGGATAGAGATCAAGAGAGCGAGAAGAGGGAAGAAGCAGCAATGGAGAGAGAGGATAGAGTGCGAGATAAGGAGCACTCACTCTTTCTCCTCTATCCCCACTGCGTCTTTCTCTAATGCCTCCCTCCCTCCCTCTCAATCACTCTCCCTTCCTCCCTTCCCTGCTCTCACTTTTTCCCTCTCTCTCTCTTTCATTCTCCTATTCTACCTCCCTGTTTTCCTCTAGCTCCTATTTCTTGCTCTATCTTCCTTCACTTTTTTCTTCTATCTTTACTTACCTCACTCTCTCTACCTCTGTCACTCCCTCACTTCAATCTCTTCACTCCCTCCCTCGCTCTATTTTTCACTCTTTATTCCTTATCTTTCTTTCTCTTCTATTACTCTTTTTTCCACTTTCCATTACACTCACTCACACACATGCACTCCCTATCGCTTTCTCTTAATCCCTATCTCGCTCTCTCTCTCACAATCCCAACTTATCTATAACACTCTCACTCAAGCAGTCCCTCTCCTTTCTCATTCTTTTTTACTTCTCTCTCCTTATCTCTCTTATGCTGCTCTCTCTTCTCTCTCTCTCTCTCTCTCTCTCCTTTCACTCTTTCTCTCCATATATCCCCACTCTCTCTCCCTCTCTCTCACTTACCTCATTCCCTCTCCCTCACCTCTATTTCACACATTCTCTCCCTCTCACTCTCTCCCTCTCCCTCCCGATCATTCTTGCTCTCTCTCTCGATTTCTTGCCTCTCTCTCTCTCACTCCCCTTTTCTTACTCTATTTTTCCTAACTCTCCTTTCTCTCTATTTCTATCAATCAATCCATCTCTCTGTCTCAATCACTCACTCTTATCTCCCACGCCCTGCTCTATCAGTATCGCTCTATTCTTTCTTTCTTGATCTTTAGTTTTTCTCTCATATCTCTCTTCTGTCAATCCGTCATCTCTCTTTCCTTATCCTTATCCCTCACACACTCTCTCTCTCCAAATTTTGTTTCTCTCAGCCCTTCTCTCTTCTCTCTCATTGTTTCTCACTTTCTCCCTCTTTCTCTCTCCCTTCCTCCTTCCCTCTTTAACTCTCTCACTCCCTCTGTCGTACCCCATATATACTCTTCTCTCCCTCACATACACTCTTCTCTCCCAATATATCTCTCTTGCTCCATCGTTCACTACCTTCCTCATTCTCTAGCACTCTTTTTCTCTCTTCTCTGTCTCCCTACCTCCCTCCCTCACACTTTCTCTCCCTTCCCTCTCACCTTCTATCTTTATCACTCTCTCTCCCTCTATCTTTCTCACTCGCTCATTCTTGCTCTCTCTAGGCCTCCCTTATGTTGCTGACCCTTCCCTCTCACCTTCTTAAGCTCCTTTTCTTGATCTCTATCTGGCACTCTCTTACCAACTTGCTTCTTCTCTCGCACATCATCCTCTCTCTTGATTGCTACTTCTGTCTACCCTCTCTCTTTCTTGCTCTTTATCCCCACTCTATCACTTTCTCTATCTTTTTCTCTCTTTTGCTCTCTTCATTGTTGCTCTCTCATCTCTCTTTCATCTCACTCTTTCTCTCCCTCTATCCCCACTCTCTCTCTCTCCTTCTCTATTGCTTCCATCCCTCCCATTCTCTCTTTCTCTCACTTCTCTCCCTCCCTCCCTTCTACCCTTACTTCCATCTCCCTCACTCTTTCACACACTCTCTCCCTCTCACTCTTTACCCCTCCCTCTTAATCTTTCTTGCTCTCTCTCTCAATCTCTCTCTCTCACTCATTCTCTTGCTCTCCTTCTCTCTCTCTCCCTCTCACTCACCTTTTCTTGCTCTATTTTTGTCTCTCTTATCAATCTATATATCTCTCTCTTTGTCTCAATCCCCCACTCTTAGATATCTCTCACTCCCTCTCTCTATCTCTCTCTCACTCTCTATTCTTTCTTTCTTGCTCTTTTTCTCTTCTCTCACATGATCTCTCTTATGCCACTCTGTCATCTCTCTTTCTTTATCCCTATCCCTCACACACACACTCTCTCTCCAACATTTGCTCTCTCAGTCCGTCTATCTCGTCTGTCATTGATTCTCACTTACTCCCTCTTTCACTCTCCCTTCCTCTGTCCCTCTTTAAATCTTTCACTCCATCTGCCACACCCTTATCTCTCTCATTCATCTTTCCTTACTCTTGTTCTCACTCCCTCCCCCACTCCTAATATATCTCTCTTGCTCCATCGCTCACTACCTCTCGCATTCTCTAGTTATCTATCTTTCACTTCTCTAACTCCCTACCTCCCTGACTCACACTTTCTCTCCCTTCCCACTTTCCTAATAACTCTTTTCCCCTCTTGCATCTCTCTCACACACTCTCCCTTATAGCGTCTTGTCTCTCTCACTCTGTTTTCCTCTACAGTTCTCTTTCATTCCACTACTTTCAATCTCTTTAGCACTCTCTCTCTCCCTCTCTTCTTACTCCCTCATTATTGCCCTCTATGGGCCACCCTAAAATAGCTCACCCTTTTCTCTCTATCTCACTCACTCTCTCTCGAGCTCTCACACACACTGATACACTCTCATACACACTCTCTCCCAATCTCTCTCCCTCTCACTTTCTTATGCTCCATTTCTTGATCTCTATCTCTTTCTCTCTTGCTATATTGCTCTTTCTCTTACACTCCATTTTCTCTCTATTGCTTATTCTTTCTCTCTTCTCTCTCTATGCCAATCTCTACTATTCTCTCTTTCTTTCTCCCTATCCCTCACTCTCTCTTTCTTGCACTATTTTCTCTCTTCATTGTTGCTTTGTCTTCTCTCATTCATCTTACTCTTTCTCTCCCTCTATCCCCACTCTCTCTCCCTCTTTATTGCTTCCATCATTCCCACCATCTCTTTCTCTCACTTCTTTCGCTCCATCCTTCTACCTTTACTTCCTCCCTTCTGCTCCTTCACCATCACCCTCTCTGTGTCCAACTCCCCTCTCTCCCACCATTTATCTATCCTCCCTATCCCTTTACCTCTCACTCACTATCTCTTAATCAATCTTTCTTCAGTCTCTCTTCTCTCCCTATATCCTTCTCACTCTCTATCACTTTCTCTATTTTTCTCTCTCTTTAATTGATCTCACTCCCGCCCTCTATCTCTCTTTCTCGCTCACTTGCTTCCCTCTCTTTCCATCTCATCCTCATATCTCTCACTCTCATTTCCTCTTTCTTTATAGACATCTTTCAGTCTACCACTTTCAATAACTTTATCACACTCTCTTTCCCTCCATCTTGCTCATTCCCTCATTCTTGCCCTCTCTAGAACTCCCTTATGTGTCTCTCCCTCCTCTCTCTATCACACACTCATACACCCTATCATTCTCTCTCAACCTCTCTCCCTTCACCCTCTAAAGCTCCTTTTCTCGATTCCTATCTCATTCTCTTATCATTTTTCTTTTTCTCTTGCACTCCATCTGCTATCTCTATTGCTGCATCTTTCTCTCTTCTATCTCCATCCCCATCTCTATTATTCTCTCTCCCTCGCTCTCTCTCCCTAAGTCTATCTTTACAGCACTCTATTCTCTTTTTCTATCTTATACTCTCTTTTGCTATCATCAATGTTACTCTCTTTTCTCTCTTTCATCTCACTCTTTCTCTCCCACTTTCCCCCACTCTCTCTCTCCCTCTCTATTGCTTCCATCCCTACTACTATCTTTTTCTCTCTCTTCTCTCCCTTTCTCCCTGCATCCCTTGCTTCCTCCATTCTTCCCTCTCCTTCTCCATCTCCTTCTCTTCACCCTCTCCATCTCCCTCCCTCTCTTGCTCTCTCTCTCCCTTGTGATTCTTCTATTCTCCTTATCTCTTTACCTCTCACTCACTCTCTCTTACTCAATCTTTCCTCAGTCTCTCATCTCTCTCTATTTCCTTTTCACTCTCTGTGACTTTCTATTTACTACTCTCTCTTTAATCCATCTCACTCCCTCCCACTCTCTCTCTTTCTCACTCACTCCGTCCCTCTCTCTCTCTCTCACCCTCTATTCCACCTCTCTTTATCTCTCTATCTCTCTCTCACTCTCTCTTTTAACTTTCTCTCTTTTGACACTTTTTATCCCTCATTACCTCTCTTTCACTCAACCACCTAGTTTTACTCCCTACTTCCCCATCTTTCTTCTGTCTCCTTATCTCTCTCTTGCTCCTTATCTCGCTCGTTCACTCTCTCCCTCTATCATTCTCTCTCTTCCCTCACTCTTCCGTTATTTCTCTCTAACATTCTCTCCCTTTCTTACTCCCTCTTGCTCTGTCTTCCATTTCACTTCAACTCTTAATGCATGTTTCTTGCTCCGTGTTTGCTCTCTCTCACTTATCATTTTGTTGCACTTTCTTCTCTCTCCTTTCAAACTTATCCCCCTCTTTCCCCCACTCTATTGAATACTTGCCTTTATTCCTCTCTCTTCCACTCTTGCTCTCATACACACACTGTCTCCCTCTCTCTCTCTCTCTCTCTCACTTTCTCTTCATCCCCCTCATTTTCGATCTCATGTTCTACCCAATCTCGCCCTCTTGCTCACTCTCTTTCTATATCTTCCCTCACTCTCTTTTCTTTCATACTCCCTCTACCTCTCTCACTTCCACTCTCTTCAATCTCTAACACCCCTTCTCTCCATCTCTCTCCTTCTCACTCTCTCCCTCTCTCACTCTTTTCTCTATGTTTTATTAGTTTTCATTCTCTATTGTTCTATCTATCACACACACACTCTCTCTTGCTCTCTCTTTTATCACTCTCCTTATCTCTTTACCCACTTTTTCTCTCCAACCAATCCTCACTCTCTGCCTCTTTAATTAATTCACTCTCTTTCTCTATTTCCTTCTCATACTCCCCCTCTCTGCATATCTCCCTCAACATTGTGCTCTCTCTACCTTTCACTCACCATATTTTGCTCAATATTCTCTGAGTCCCTCTTCTCTCTAACTCCCTCCCTCTATCTCTCTCTTTCTACTCTCTTTCTCTCTCCCTCGCCTTCTATTTCATCTCTCTTTATTGCTTGCTTACTCTTTATGTGTCTATCTCTTGCTAATCTTCAATCACTCTCTCTTACCTCTCTTTACTCGCTCTTTCTATGCCTCCATCCCTCGCCTTCTCTCTCACTCTGCTTCCTTCCCTCTCTTTCCCAATTGCTCTCTAACTTCTCTCTCATCCTCCAAATGTCTCATTCTCATTATTTCTCATTTTCTCTCGCACTTCACTCTTCCCCCTCAATCCCTCCCTCTTTCACTCTCTCTCTCCCCTCTCTTCTCTCTCTCTCCGCTCTCTCTTCTCCTACACTCACTCACCCATTCTCTCTCCATCCCTTTTGTTCTCCCCTTCCCTCTCTCTCACTCTCTTTTTCTTGCTCTCTCTTCCTCTCTTTTCTCTGTGTTTCTCATTCACTCTCCCTATCCATTTCTCTCTCTCCCTCTCTTCAATTTCACTCTCACTCTGACACCCTCCCTCAATCTCTCTCTTTTTCACTCTTTTTTTTGCTCTCCCTCCCATCCCTTATCTCCTCTATTTTTTATACACTCTCACTCTCACACTCTCTCCCCCTCATTATCTTGCTCTCCCTTACTTTTGCTCTAACTTCCCTTGCTCTCTCTCTATATTGCTCTCCCTCTCTTCCTTTCATACACTCACACACTTTCTGTTAAATTTAACTTAATTCTTCTCTATTTCTCTTGCTCTTGCTCTCCCTCTTACACTCCATTCTATCTCTTTTTTACTCTCTCTCTCTTTTGCTGTCTCCTTAGACATGCTCTCTTTTTTGTTTGCTTTCTCATTCTCTTCATTTGTCCCTCACTCTCTTTCTCGCTATCTCTCCTTTGTCTCCCTCTCTCTCACAATCCCTCTCTCTTCTCGCTCTCTTCAACCCTCTCTGTCATTGTTTCTGACTTTTATCGCTTTTCCCTCTCCCTCTCTCACTCCGTCTCCCTTAATGTCTCTCTCGGTTTCTCTTGTTCCATTTCTCACTCTATCTTTAGTTCATCCTCTACCTCTCTCCCACTACTTACTTTACTCTCTTTTCTTTTTCTATATTTTTCTCTCAAGCTCTTTCTCTTGTTCACCCTCTTGTTCCCTTCCTAGCTCCCTCTAACTCCCACCCTTCTATTCTTCTCTCTCTTTCTACATCTCCTTATCCTTATCTCACTTGTCCTCTATCTCTTCCTCCCTCCCTATGTCTCTCTCTCCTTTCTCTATCTTCCTCTCTTTTTCTCTCATTCTTTTACTTTAATTTTTCTCCCCTATCTCTTTCCCTCTTCTCTCACTTTTTTTCTCTTATTCTCCCTCTCACTCTCTTTCCCATTCCAGATCTCTCTCATCTTTCTTCTTTTGCTCACTTTATTCTCTATCTCCTTTTCTAAAGCTCCCTCCGCCAGTGTTCTCTCTTTCTTTCTTTGACACAGTCTCTCTCCCAAACACTCTCACTTTCTCCTCTCCCTCCCTCTCCATCCCCCTCCCTCTCTCCCTCCCCTTCTCTATCTCTCTTTGACTCTCTTTATCTCACACTTGTTCTCTCTCTCTCTTCTCCCTCGCTCAACTCTCTCCACACTCCCTTATTTGCTCTCTCACATTCTCCCTCTATCTTTCTCTCTCTCTGTCCCTCACTTCTCTCACTCGCTCTCTTTTTCCTTCCTCCTTCTCTCTTTCTCTCTCTCTCCTCCTACCCTCCCTCCCTCCCTCCGCCCATCCACCTATCTCTCTTCTCAACTCTACCCTTCTCTCTCACTCTCTCTCCCTCTCTCTTTATTGCTTTCTTGCTCCATCTCAGTCATTCTCTAATTCTTGCTCTCTCATTCTTTCTTATGACACTCACACTTTCTCGACCTCTCTCTCCCTCCCTCCGTTCCTCCCTCTCTCGTCCCATCTTTATCACCCTCTCCCTCTCATTCTCTCTAGTTCTTTTTCTCACTATCTCACGTTCTCTCTCGCTCTCTTCTCTTCTCGCTATCTTCTATTACTCTCATGTAATGCCTTCTAGTCTCTCATCTTTTTCTCCCTCTCTCTTCATTACCTTTCTCTTCTTCACACCTTCACTGCCTCTCTCCCTCTCTTTTACTCCCCCTACCTCCTCTTACTCTC